>LUFD01000148.1:0-18991 GCA_003025255.1 Cordyceps pruinosa
GGGGGGGGGTATGGTGTGGTCTAGGCTGGAGAGGATCTGGAGAGTTGCAAGGCGGCTTTTTTTAGGTGAAGAGATGGGCACTGCAGGGCGGCGCAGGCCATTGTTTGGCAGGAGCGGTGCGTTGTAGGGCTCTGACTACAGGCGGTGGTCTGGAGGACAGGGTGGTGTGGCTGGGGGTACATGGAGGTACAGGCAGAGGGATGGAGGTACTTGGCCCTTCACAGCGCCATCTGAAACGACCGGGGTTGTTTTCTTCTACATCGAAATGTGTGTGTCTTTTTTTTCCTCTTGCGGACCTGCTCAATATGCCACCTACCATGACAGACCTACCTGTACTGGCATCCTCGCTGTCACATCTCCGGCAACACCTCACTGCCCGCTGGACGGGCAACAGCAGTCTCCCCTCGTCTCCCTTGTCCCTTGTACCCCTTGTATCTTGTACCTTGTACCTCGTACCTCCCGAGCCCAAAATAGCCAGTGGGGCAGCCACCGCACCGCAACCGCTAACCGCAGGGCCTGGTACCGTTCGGTCAAATTACAGCGCATTACTGGTCATCACAACGACCTGCAGGCGGCAGGGGGGCGAGATGCCAGGCCTCTCGATTCTTTTCTTAGCAGCGGACAGGCCTCGCCCAGTCCCCTGACGCGCTGACGGGTCCCGGTCGTCACGAGGCGCACGCGGCCGCCGACAGAGCCCTGGGTACCACAAACCCACCGAGACCGAGGGAGAAGAAGAAAAAAAAAATGGCAAGAGAAGGATCCTTCTCCCGTTCCGGCTGGCCATCCACCAACCAGAAAAAAACTGCTCCCTTTGGCTCCCTTTGGCTCCCACCTCGCACTCTGCACTCTGCACTGTAGTCAATGCTAAATATAGATGCTGCATGACGCCCCTCCTGCAAGCCACTAGGCTCCGCTGCCCCGCCCCAGCGCCTACACTCCAGCCAATCATGCTGCGTCTTGCTCCCCCCGGCAGGTACCTCGTCCATGTATCTTTTGGCCTGTCGTCGCGCACATGGACCGTGAATAAAAATACTTGTTTTATACGTCTTCGTCCTTGGTCTCTTCTCGCCTGACAGCACCAGCAGGAATCACCACATCTACTATCCGTATGGTGGAGGTGGCGGAGGAGGAGCAAACATGTCATCTCCCATTTCTCCTATTCTCCCATTTCCTCTTGCCTTCCCCCTTCCTCTCCATCATCCCTCGCAGCCATCTTCCCCTCTCTAGAACCATATAACACCTTGAGATTCCTCCTGAATCTGCCTTCCCGATCCTTCTGGCCATTCCTCCTCGTACCACCGGCGCGCGTCCTCAAACAGAGTTGCCAGGGGTCCCGACCGACACGGCTTCTCCTCCCAGCCGCACACGCTCCCTCTCTGGCCTTTTCAAACCCGGCCTCATGCACCCCGACTCCTTTCTACAGTCCTGTCTTCTTCTTCTCTCTCCTTCCCTCCCTCCAGCACGCGCTGTGCTCCCCCGGCTGTCCCCTCCGCAGAGCCCTACGGCTCACTGCGACCCTGCTGCCCGCTCTTTTCGTGGCCCTGTCCCCGCTCATAGCTGAAATCTTATATCCAAACCCATCACCTACGCACATCCCTTGCTCGCCTTGTCGGAAGACCGCTCCCCGTCGTCACACGCACGTCAATGCTGGCCTCCTGCTCACACCCCTCGCACGGCTCGCCCGTCCCAGATAACCACAGCAACCGTCCCCCATCGCAAACCGGCCACGTCTGCAAACCGAGCTGAAACGAACCATGATACCCGCCGCCCAGCCCCCAGATGCATCGTCCTAGGCCCTTTGTTTGGCCCTGTCCGTGGCCTCCCGCCCCCATTCTCCTCCATCTCTTTTTTGTATAACCATAATAACCATAACGGTCACTCCACTACCTCCCGCCCTCGTCCAGACAGACCGCCCTTCATTCGTTGACCATCGATGATGCGAGCGATCCGTTCGTCCTCGATAGCCCGGCGTTACGAGCCGCAAACCCCTTCCATCGCATGCCACACATACATACACATCCCTTTGGCCGCGGCGAAAGCTGAACGGCTCTCCGCCCACCCAATCCTTGTTTAGACTCGGTTCCATCATCATGCTCAATCGTGCGTACGGCCCCCTTCTAACACGTCATAACATCATACGCCGACACTCAAAACACACATTCCAGCCATTCCGTCATCACAACCAATGTACAGCTCTACAGGTAGTGTCGGCCACTCTTCAGCCGTAATCTTCATCACAGTGCATTCGTATGCAGTCCATCTCACGAGGCCGTCCCAGCGACGTCGACTCATTGGCTCCCGCATCCAGATTACTCGGCCTCAACTCCTGCCCGTTGGCCCTTCCACAATCCACGCTGCCCAATCATCATCCTATGCACGGCTTTTCTAGCCGACCTCCCGCCAGCATGCCAATCGCTGCGCTGCCTTTACCGCCCGGCCTATCCTACGCCTCTTCGCACCCCACAACCTCTACTCTGTGTAATCTCCATGGCATAATCCGAATGGGCGGTGTTAACGTAAAGCCAAGCTTTGGCAATAAACTAAAGGGGGGCGCCGGCGACATGGATGCCCATCCTCATAAGAGGCAGCGCTATGAGCTTTGGCACCCGGGATGTTTGAGGGCCAGGTTGAACCGCGTCGCAGGCTGACGTGCAGCCAACTCGGAGACGGATCCGTCCGTCAACAGCGCCGCCACCACCGCGCCGTTCCGCGGGGGACGCCAGAAAGGAAGTGGAAGGACAGTACTTTCATTTTCCCATGTCGATCCTGTGAACAGGACCCTTGCACAGGACAAGGAATCACAATTTGCTGACAATCCTTCGTACAAGCAAGTCGAGTTGTTGTGGAGTGACGATCGTCGGCCCCGTCTGTAAGCCTTGGTCACAGCCCCTTCGCCTTGTCCTCTTCATCAACACCCGAAACTCGACCGCGGAGTCTGAAACTTGGAAAACCTGCCGCCGCCCCCAGCCTCAGCGGTGTCTAGTAGCTGCCTACTATTTCAACTTATTTTTGGCTGCCAATTGCCTCCGCAAGTGCCAATATGGTCACTTGCTTTGGCTTGACTGGCTCCCGCCCTTGCGTCGCTGTGCTATTTTCCGAGGCAAACACACCGAGATGCGACGAACTGGGAAAGCTGGCTTTCCGGGAACGTGAGATGGAACAATTGGTGCCGCTTGTCCGGTTACGTTTGCAGAGATGGCGCTCTGCCTATCTTCGGGTCGTGTTATACTTGAGATGCTAGCCCGTCGGCCTAGCTGCGATGGACTTCGCCCTGTCTCACTCGCTGCATATAAATGTCCAGATGCAGGTAACCCTGTTACTACGAACATGCATATAATTGCCGGTTAAGCTCTGGTGGCTTACCATGTACAATGAAATATTGCTGTGGCAGCACACCCTCAATAGCAACGCCACAAGGCTGTCTTGGAAGTGCCCCCATCCTCTGATTTCTGTCTCACCTATACGAACAGCAAGAAAAACAGCATTGCCCTGTTTCTCGGCTATATTTCGTCTATTTCCAATATGCTTGTCTGACAGGTTCAATATGTCGTATAGCTAGCTATAGTCGGCGCGGCACGGGTCCCAGACCTGATCGCCACTCTCCCACGCCAACAGCCCGTGGAGACGCATGTCTAATCCATTATTATGCCGTCGCGATTTTCCTTGCATTGTGTAGGAGATCTGGAATATACGACGCGGTGCTATTATGGCATGTACATTGCGAGCTGTTCGATACCACTGAAATCCTTGGGTATATGGCTTGAATGACTGCGACTTGCTTTGTTCGGTCCTGCCCTGGTAGGAACACGGCGATAGCGATGTGCTGGATAAATTCACGCCCAGAGCGCCCATTCTGGGACAAGGTGGACAGTTCAAGAGGATTTCAACTAGCCAATGTGAGTTCGGGACGTTTGACACCTGATTGGGTTTGTGCCATCGCTTTCGCGCATGTGCTGCGTCTGTTGGCTCAGATCCGTAATGGAGATGTCCAGGGTATGTTGATGAAATGGACGAGATCAACTCAAACGGCCGCATGCGAGGGGTTTCCACAAACAGCCTTTCAAAAGACAGCGAGCTAAATGGTGCGAGTTCATCCCTCAACGAGCCAGATCTGATCTTGTCGGGCCACCAGTAGTTGCGAGCTTGTGTGATGCTGTGCCACCAGGCCATACTGACGCGGGAACTTCATGTGGACGATAAGGACATGCTGAAATAACACCACTGCCCAAGTTGGCGGAGTAAAGTAATCCCGCTCAGCTACTCAGTTACCAAGCTGTACATATCGAGGTGGGCTGCAGGTTGCGTTCCTTGATAATCCCGCTGACGTGCTCACAATGCTCAGCCACGTATCCCCTTTCTACCAAAAGCGCCGCTGTCGAGTTCGAGTACGAGTTGTAGAAAGCACCGTTTTGACCATGCACGCCACTTACTGCTTGCGGGTTTCCGTGCATACATACGGCGTGGATCGTCCGCTCCATTCAGGGGACCCTTGATAAACAAATGCACGTCGAAACAAAGCCCTTTGGCAGATGTGGTGGACTTCATTTCCGCCCAGTTTTTTCTTGCTCCTCCTTGGATGGGATACTGAATAAGGCCCCAACAAACCTGCTCCCCCTATGACCTGCATCATGAGCTAAAAACACCTGGTGGGCACGAGCAGGCGAGCGTCGCTGGCAAGCCCACATGGTGACGAGCTAGCCAACGTGCTGGATGACCAGTTTACCAGGTCCCGAGCATGGGTTTGCCGTTTCAGACTCCGGCCACCAGCCGGCATCAGCAAGCATCAGCAAGGAGGCCTCGAGGGCTTTGCTGCGTTGCAGGTGCAGGTGCCGGGGAATAAACGGGATGGATGGGCCGTGCAGCTGAGTAGAGTCAGTGGGATGCAGTGGATTGCGCTGTGCTGCGCTGTGCTGTGCTGCGCTGTGCTGCGTGTGGCGATGCTTCGAAATGAGGTTGTGGTAGAGCCGCAATTTGGCGCACAAGAGAGGCGATGTGAGGCACCGAGAACTATATTAGCTATCGGCAGTGGCACGACTGCACCGGCGTTCCGCATGATGCAATTTTTCTTTGGGCAGCGACTTGCTTTAGAATGCCAATGAGCTTGGACGTTGCGAGTTGCCCCTTTCTCATTCGCTGATTGAGACCGACTACTTGTTCCATTTGGCCCCGGCCTTTGTTTGATCTACCCAGAACAATCCAGAGCCGCGCACAGACCAGTGAGTGCTCTAGCTTAAACCAAGCCCGGTCTTGGCCCCGTTGGCAGCGATCGCTCAATGCAACCCGCTGGGACGGGACAGAGGAGGGACGACCGGACGTTGAAGCTGTGCCATTCTGAGCACGGCACGTCCCGCAGCGTCAGGCTGGCATTGGACGGCGTGCTGTCGTTGCTGTATGGGCAGGAGGCGGGCTTGATACCGTGATTTCGAGTATTTGGTTGTTGCTGTCAGCGGCGCTGCCTCTGGTGTCTGTGGGTGTTACAATGTTATTGAGGGGCAGCCACATGCAGGACAGAACGTCCAAGAACCTTGTCGATGCCGGCAGGTAATAGTGTCATTGCACCCCGACATGGACGAGTAACGTTTGGATGTGCAGGACCGGCGACCCATCAATGCATAGCGCGATGGAGGATGTGTTTGCTATTGCGTCGTTGCTTTCTTTTTCTCATCGTGGAAACATGGCAGAGTACCAAAGGAGGCCATGTTCGTGTTGCATGTGAGGCGTGATGCAAGGTTCATCACATCACATACAGTGCCGAAGCGCCTGCTCGTCATACTGCAATCATTGTCTCCTGACATGCGTAGGTGGGATTCCTCCTCGTCCGTCAGCTGCCTTGGGCAGTATACTGGAGAAATGTCTCGGTTCGGGGATGCACTGTAGAGGGGAACGGGGCCCTGGCATGACCCTGGCGCAAGTTGGCTGAGGGCCTGGCCTTGGTTGGTGGCACCATGCTTGCGACAATGTGCGGCCCTTGCAGGCTGGCAAGCTTGCACCATCTCGCTGGACTGTTGGCGGTGCGCCACTGCGGAGAAGGAGCGTAAAAGAAGAGGAGCAGGTCTGCGAGAATTGGTGATTGTGGTGCTCGGCAGCATGGCCCCCTGGCTGATCGGAGGCGACCAGGTCGGGACGGACAGGCTCTGGAAGAGGTGTTGAAGTTTGCCGAATGCTGTGCGTTGTCCCTCTGCATCCCCCTCGCATCTCCAGTGTCGGGTTTCTTGTTCCCGTATCGACTTCACCTGTGCCATTGTGCGCGCTTCGCTCATTTCACTCGATATTACCCGTGTCCGCTATTGAGTGGCGCGTTTCGCACGACGACGGCCCGAGGCAGCCAGGCACGGCAGACGACAGGCCGGGAGCGCATGCATAGAGGCATCGGCGCCCAGTTATTTATTACGTCGACTCGCATAGCAGGAGCTGCACGCGCCGATAATAACAGCTGTCTGTTGAGCGTCTCTGACGGGCGAGCCCAACTGAGCCCGATTCAAGTACTGGCCACCTCCCACGACGATTCGCACCTGCCAGGCGACGAGGCTACACGAGAGGGAGATCCGGGAAGCGAAGCGATACGCCGCCAGGACTTGGGTCGTCAGCCTTTCTTTTTGTCTCGCAGCCCGTCTAGGTCTCTGTCGACTTTGCGACCACGTTGCGAGGGGCGCCTGAGTCGTGCACGCCGTGCTGCCCATTGCTGGTGGTTTCCCCGCACGCGAGGCAAGAGAAAAAGCAAGCACATCAGCGCCTTGATAAGGTCGAGCGGACTGTCACCTCTTTCGCACTCTGCCACCTGGAGCGCAACAGCATCGCCAACGTCGCAGCGCCGACGCCAAGGAGTGGCCACGGTCAGCCGGTTGATCGACTCGGTCGAACGATTGTTACGTTTGAGCTCGCTGGGTGGCCTGTGGAAAGCGGGCATCCATGACGGAAACGGCAGTGTCGGTTGGGAGAGGGGCGGGGGGGAGAGGAGGCGGCCAGGCTCAGGGCTGTCAGGGTGGCAGCAGAACTGGCGCCGCACAGGCTATTGGCACCATTGCAGGCACTATTGCAGGGCCCCGACTCGCCGGACAGGGCAAGCATTATCATTATGCGCCTCCAGGGCCCTCAGGGCATCCGGCGCGACGCTGGAGCCAGGCGACAGGGCGTGCCGGGGTGGGCGATTCAGCCTCAGCGCCGGCCAGGAGCGCCTCATCCGCGGCACGCCAGGGTCTCCAGGGCTACCAGCGCCCGAGTTCAGCGCTTCTCAGCCCAGGTTCAGCGCCCTCAGCACGCCACGGTGCCAGTGAAGACAGGCGCAACAGTGCTGGAAAAACAGCAGCAGCAGCAGCAGCACCACCACCACCACCACCACCTACTACTACCCGCCTCTGCACCAAAACTCGCCTCCCCGTCTCGTCTGGCGTCTCATCCGTCTCAACTTCCACGGAGCCCCAGTGCCCCTTGTTGTCCTCTCCATCGTCGCCGCCCTCGCCCTCGCCTCTCCTCCATCGACAGCCTAGATCCTATCTTCGCACCCGAGCCTCATCCTCTCTCGTCCTCGCTCCCGCTGCCACCGCCACCACCCCTGTCACCGCCCGCCTTCCTCATCCGCATCCTCATCCTCGCCGCCCGTCCCACGACTCGGCCATCTCCTTCGACGGCCACAGCAGCTCCCCCCCGCCGGGCTCCTCTCCTCCATCCAGCGTCGGCCAGGATCTCAACGCATCGTCGCCCGCCGCCGACCCAAACCGAGCCCTTTGCCCGAGCCCTGTCCGCCATCCTCGCCATCGCCGCCGCGCCTCGTCCTTCGACCTCCCGCTCGCTGCCAGACCGCGCCCGCGTGCCTACTCGGACCAGGGCCCGCGTCCCAACGTCTCCCGTCCGCCCCAGGCGTTTTTTCTCCGCAGAGCTTCGAATCCTGAGCCGCCGGCCGGTCCCGATTCCCGTCTTTCCCCCTCCTCCTCTCACTCGAGCCTCCTTTCCAGATCCCCCCGCGAGCCCGCCTCCTGCAGCGCCAAGGGCGTCTCAACCTCGTCCGGCCCGCCGCCCTCCATCAACACCCGTTTGCTCGACAGTGCTGCCCTCCAGCAGCGTCACCAGCAGCATTACCACAACTACCAGCCGCGTCTCATCTCTGCCTCCCGACAGCTCCTGCCCCTCAAGACGGCCGCCCACTCCTCGACTCCCGATGAACCCCGGCGCCGTTCCCTCCAGCAACAATCCTACCGGCTGTCGCTGACCGGCTCCCTGCCCACAAACGCGTCGCCCACCCGCGTCCCTCCCATCCGCTCCTTTCGGTCCTCGGGCTCCCGCAGAAGCCTCCAGAGCTCAGACATGAACTTTACGCCCCGTCCCTACGACCTCGGCGAGAGCGTCGCCGCCCCCCTCTACGACCAAGACCCTGCTCGTGCTTCCACCGCCGGTCCCTATGACAGACAGTCCAGGCTTATGACGCCGCCCGTCTCGGGCCGCCACGCTGCCAACGGCGACGAGTCTGGCGACGTCTTTTTGCGCCTCGCCCGCGAGGATGCCCTGAATCGCAGCGCCGATGGCCGGACCACCGACGGCACCTACAGCCCAGTGTCTGCCACCCATCGCTCTTGGCATCGTCGACCGCTCTCCACGAACCTCGCCACCTACCAGCCCTTGTCCCCGCCAAAGCTGAGGCGCAGACTCTCCGACCAGCAGGAGCGGCCGTATTTGGGTAACCTGGAAGACGATCAGGCCAGCCAAACCTCTCGCGTCTTGCAGTATCGCCCTACAGTCAGGGAAAAGGCTGCGTCGGCCCATCCCGGCGAATCCGCAAGCCAATTTACCCCTTCACCCCGAACTCACCGCCCGCCCCCTGTTTCCTCGCGCTCTCCTGTCTATCATGACAACTCAGACAACTATCGTCATACTCGCCGCCGATCCTCCGTTACAGAAAGCACACCACCCATCTCCGGTAGAGCGCAGCCATACAAGACCGGCACCGTGTACAACTTCTCCAAAACATACAACTCCTCGCCCTTGGTTCGCTCCGTAGACCTGCCCCCGTCGCAACCACAAGAGTCCCAGAACGGCGTCGAAGGCACAGAGTCCACCGGCTCCACCACGGCACCCTCTACAGTATGGGACGAACTTGACGAGCTCAAGTCGAGAATTAATCGCCTTGAAATCACAGGAAAGCTGCCCTCTACGTCTGGTGCTGCCGTGGCGAAAATGCCTGACGAACGCCCCGTCACGGCCGGGACCACAGTGACGACGAATTCAACATCGCCGAAGCGCCAAGTCCATGTACACGCTGACGAGACGGCTTCTGTCGTAACGCAGCGAGAGGCCTATCCAATTCTGCAAAATGCGTTGGCCAACTGCAAACTGAACCTCAGCTCCGAAGTCTATCTCGCTTTGGACTGCGTGGCCCAGGATGCGCTGAGCTTATCTGCAGCCATGGGCCATGGCCCAATCTCCAGCGGCGCGAGCACCATCGGTAGCGGAAACACTGCTACCGACCGCCAGCTTCGACGTAAAGCCGAGAGTGTTTGTCGCAGCCTCACTGAGCTTTGCATCACGCTCAATGACGATGCCGCCTATCGAGCTAGCACCAGCCAACAGCAGGCGCAAGCGTTCGCACCGGGCACGCCTTCGACACCGACAATCCCCAAATCTCATAGCACCGGCCTGCCCGTTGTTCGACGCTCTAGTGTCGTGGAGAGCAACATTCCGTTGAACCCAAGCCCGAGAGTCCTGTCCAGGTTTGAGGAGCGCCGCCACTCTCTTCTGCTCGGATCAGGCCCTCCAGTGTCGATGCACTCCAACGCGAACAGCCCGGTGCCCAACGAGACCGGACTCAACCGGCACTCGTCTCTTTTCGTGTCTCGGACGCGCCAGGTTCGCCAAGAAGACCACGACGATGGTAGAGAGTCCGTGCTCTCGAGAACCCGTCGCGCCATGACGGAAGAGCCCGAGGACGGTCGCAGGAGCACCTACCTCGTTCGCAGCCGTCGCGGCACGGCGGACGACATGGACCAGCCGCTCTCGCGGTCACCAACGCGACGCACCGTGACCATGGCCTACCAGCCCGCCAACGAGCACGCCGTCGAGACGGACGCCCCCGACAGGCAGGACACGTCGTCGGTGGTGTCGTCGGCCACCTCGCGCCGCCGCCTGGCCTCGGACATGCACCACGCATCCCGCCTCGCCGGCCCGGCTGTGTCGAGCCCCGCGCCGGCCAGGAAGTACCTGGAGCGCTCCGTCTCGACCCGCGAGGGCGCAGGAACGCCCACCATGGAGCGCTTGTCGCGCCACGTCTCGATGCACAGCCGAGCGGGCAGCCAGTCGCGCACCAACCGCGAGAGCATGCTGCCTCGGCCGCCAAACGGCAGCATGGCCTCGGAAGGATCGCAATAACGGCAGTGTGGCGCTATCCCGCTGGAACATTTGTTCCATGCTTTTCTAGCAATCAACTTTGCTACTGTACTGTTTGGAAGTTGTGAAATTCGGCGTTTCGTTTTTTCTTTCCACGACGAGCAGGTTCGGTAATCTCCTGTCAACGACTTGCATAATGTTCATTTTTTGCCTTGCTCTCTTTTTCGTTTCCTGTACACCCTTTTCTTTTCTTTTCTTTTCTTTTCTTTTCTTTTCTCTTCGTTTCTTTTCTCTTTATACTTTTTAAATGTCGGTACGGATGGTTTTCTGCTGGTTTCCCTTTGCAACTAGAAAGATGCATTCTGTGCCTAGTAATGCGGCACACGTTGCCAAAACAATGTTCAACGACTGATCACTTCCACGAGGCTTCAGATTACACGATAAAAAAGACTGCTTCTCGTTTTTTCTCTTTCTTATATGATAAGAAGTACTGCATGAGGGTTCACGGATTTCTTGTTTCTGTACGGATTAGTTGTACTGGTTCTAGTTAAGTGAAGCAAGCTTGGATTCTCTACCACCGTTAACGTTTCTTATTCACGTGCATGCAAAAAAATAAAATATACAAAGATATAGATATAGATAGGTAATGGAACGTAAATGATTGTAGTACATTTAGAAGATGGACACTTTGCCGCGTCCGGCGCCAACAGCCTTGACACGCGCGCCAATGTCCAGGGGATCGCCCTCAGTCACCACAAAGTGCGCGCCGGCGTGCTCCGCGGGCTCCTCCAGGCCGAGGATCCTGTAGACGTTGGTCGAGACGATGTCGAGGGCGTCGCGGCGCGAGATGCGTCCGTTGCTGTTGCGCCGCGCGGTGCCCGCCTCGAAGGCCAGGTCGCGCACGCGCCACTCCTCGCTGAGGCCGGCGGCGACGACGACGCCGGCGGCGACGAGCCGGTCGACCACGGTGCCGTCGTCGCGCGGCGCGCCGACGAGCGCGCGGCGCGTGTCCCACGACGTGCCGAGCTGCTGCAGCGGGGTCAGGATGACGCCGACCCGCGCGGCCGCGAGCTCGGCCGCGACGAGGTGCGACTCGGCGCCGCCGACGACGGCGAGCCGCAGCGGGGTCGAGGTGGCCGCGTCCACGTCGGCCTTGACGCGCAGCGCGGCGGCGATGCCGTCCGCCGAGGAGATGCTCAGCGCGAGCACCAGCTCGCCGGCGACGACGCGCCGCAGGTACGCGGCCTCGGCGTAGGCGTCGGTGACGTTGTCCTTGGCGGAGGCCGCCTCGAGGAGCTTGCGGCGCAGCTCGCCAAAGGCCTCGGCGTAGCTCTTGCCGTCGTACTTGACGCCGAGGTCGAGGGTGTAGTGCACCGCGGCGTCGGCCGCGAAGACGGCGCCGCGCTCGATGCTCGTCGACGCCGTGGTGAGGAACGCCGCGCTGACGCCGAACGGACCAACGACACCCAGCGGCGGCGACACGGCGCGGGTGACGCCGTACTTGCCCGCCACGCCGAGCACCTTGCCGCCGAGCTGGAGGCCGTCGACGGCGCGGGTAAAGGCTTTGGTGGCGCCGTTGTTGGTCGAGTCCTCGGCGGCGATCTCGACGAGGCCGAGGCTGCCGTAGGCGGTGAAGGCCTTGTGAAGGTGTCCGTTCTTGAGTGCGACTACTTTGGTGTCGCTGTTGGCGGCGGTACAGGCGCCGATGCAGGAGACCCTTCCGTCGCGGATGGCGATGCTAAAGGGCTTACCGGTGGCTTCAGCGGCAGCGATGGCGTCGGCATGCTCGGGAATGTCGAAGAGCACGTTGGTGATGCCGGTGAAGAGCGCGGACTCCACGATCACGGGCTCTTCCGGGGGGATCTCGGCGAGGCTCGCGTCGGGTTGGAGCGGGCCGCGGTGGTCCTTCTCGAGCTCGACGGGCTTGGCGAACTGCGCAACGCCGTCGATCCAGACCTGGACGGGGGCCGCGCCGACGCTGAGCGGATCCGAGTCCCAGAGGGCGAGGTCGGCGTCGAAGCCGGGCTTGACCTTGCCCAGGCGCTGGCCGAGGCCCAGGATATCCGCGGGCGCCGACGTGACGCTGGCGAGGGCGGCGTGGTACGGCAGGCCCCAGTGGTAGCCCTTGGCGGCCTCGAAGAGCACGTGCTGGGCGTTCAGCACGGGGTTGTCGGAGACGTACACGGGCGTCAGGCCCTCGTCGTAGAGGTACTTGCCGGCGTGCTCGGAGCCGACGTAGGCCTCGGCCTTGTAGTACATGTTGTCGGCAAAGAGGGCTGACGCAGGCGCGCGGCCGCCCCAGGTGCGCTTGAGGATCTACGCGGACTTTGTTAGCCATGAGACGAGGTGCGGACAGGGTCCGGTCAGCTTACTTCGGGGACGAGGTAGGTCTGGTGGGCGTGGTGGAATGCGCGAATGGGAAACTGGAACTCGTTGCTGTGGTCGACCATGGCCTCGAGGTCGGGGATCTCGTAGCAGTGCGTGTTGACGTGGACGTGGCCGCGCAGCACGGCGCTCAGCGACTCCCACTCCAGGTCCTGCGGCAGGTACTCGTCCATGTTCTCGGCGCCGACGGCCTCGGCCTTGCGGCACCAGTCGTCCTGCTTGGTGACGAGGGCGCGGGCCGTCTCGAAGGCGCGGCGGAAGCGGTACGACTCGCCCATGCGGCTGTAGGGCGACCTGTCGATGCCGCCGTGGACGCGCTTGGCGTTCTCGCCGCAGGCCATCTTCATGTAGCGCCAGGTGCGGTCCGGGTCGGCCAGCATGTCGGCGGCGGACGTCTCGGGGCGGCCGTCGGCCCTGCCCACGGCGTGCTTGACGACGTACGCCTCGCCGCCGATGTTGTTGCCGGAGCCCGGCAGGACCAGCGAGGTGGTGACGCCGCCCGACTTGATGACCTGGATCTGGACGTCGTCCGGGTGGATGGCGTCGAGGGAGCGCGCCCACGGCGTGATGTCGTCGGACATTTCGTTGCTGTCCTCGTCGCCGTCGAGGCCGGGCAGGGGTCCGACGCCGGCGTGGCTGTGCATATCGATGATGCCGGTGGTGAGGAGGCGGCCGTGGGCCTCGACGACGAGCGTGTCGGAGGGGAGGGCGGCGGCGGCGATGGAGTCCTCGACGCGCTGGATGAGGCCGTGCTCGAGGAAGACGTCGCCCGAGACCCACGCCCAGCCCTTGCCGGCGCGCGCATCCGCCTCGCTCGTGCCCGGGACGGGCTCGCCAACCCAGATGGTGGCGTTCTTGACGAGGGTGGGCTTGCCGCCCTCGACGTAGCGGGCGTTGCGCTCACGGCCGAGCCCGACGGGGTCCTGGGGCTTTGCCTGCAGCCTCTGGCAGGTCCGCAGGTCGGCGCGGAGCTGCGTGGCGGACAGCCTGGGCGCGGCGCGGTCGGCGTACCAGGACTGCTTCCACTGGGACAGCACAAGAAGGGCCAGGCAGGCGACGGTGACGAACTTGACGGCGCGCGAGCGGCGGATGCGGGTGCTGCCAGGGCGTCGCGAGGTCGTGCCCGGCGTGGGCAGCGCGGCGTAGCCGTTGTCGGCGGCGTACGGCGGCAGGCCTGATTTCTCGTCCATGGTCGGCGATTGGACGTTTCTGGAGCCGTGTCCAGCTGTTGAAGAAGCAGAGGAGAGCTGCCAGGCCGGACCGGGGTCGCGGAGGTTTAAGCAGGAAGCCACCTGAGCTCTGCGACATCTGGAGCTCGGGCCCGGTGGCGTTTGTGGCGTTGATACACCACTGTATAGGTCCCGAAGAGGCAGCTGGGAAGCTGCTCGTGCGGCTTTCGCTCGGGTTGGATTTGGACCTTTTGCGAATTTTCATTGAGGTCTCGGCTATCTTCTGATTCTTCATTCCTCCTACCTCGGCGGGCAGCAGGCTTCAGTTGTCTTTTCTCGCAGCCCGAGTGCAGCATCCGGCAAGATGGAGGCTCCGGTGGCGTCACCGGCGACGCGAATGACATGGCCGGGAAGGCGGGTACCAGAACCGATGGCAGAGCCTCCCGATGCGATGGATGCATTCATTATCAGAAATAACGCGTGTTTGGTGCCCGTGGCTCCGTCGGTCTTGTTGGCTAAAGCGTAATACTCTCTTCGAATTCAGGCAGCCGCGCAGAGGAGCTGACCTGCGGTGTGGCGGATGAACCGGGCGGACATGACAGCCAAGGCACACCGGGTTTATGTCATGAATAAAATGATGTCCTAATTTCTGTAACCTGAATTTCTACCATTCCACCACAGCCATGTGTACTGTAGTGCCAGGTTCCAAGTTGCTTGCGTACCAAAGCAGCGGTCAGCCCCACCGCGTTCATCGCGGGGCTGCGCCTTGCACGGCGTCAGGTGAGATCTGCCGCCAACAACGATTTCCTCTCCTCCTCCATCAAGCCGAGTTGCCAATTGGAGTGTTCAAAGCCGTGGCCATCGCCCCCTCGTCAGTGACCACGCCGCATCTCCGCCACGATGCGGTCGATGGAGGAAACGCAGTACGTGCTGACCCCGTGCATCCGCCACATTGCCTGACATGCCCAGGGTGCGATGGGAGGCGACCATCAAGCACTGCACGTCCGTCCCGGATCTGCAGCGGGCAGTCAGAAACAACGGCCCGTCCAGTCCCTGTCTATCCGGGTGCCGCTCCGTGTGCTGGAAGGTAGCCCGTGTCTCATCCTCCTGCAGGGCTCAGCTGACGCCTCCAGACGTTTCTGCTCTTTCAAGAGATCGGCACTGACAGCTGGATACAAACGCTGCGGCATACCCGACAAACATATGCAGAGCGGAGAGACCACTTTCTGAGGTTCATTCGCCATCCCGAGGCCCTCGCTGAAATCAGCTCCGATCCCCTCAACGACGATCCTGACGTAAGCTCTTCACAGCGCCTTGTTTGTCTTCTCTCTAACATGCCAGCTCAGTCGCCGTGGAACACGCTTAGGCAAGATGAGTTGATGCGGGCCGAAATAGAACAGGACGTGAAGCGTCTGCCCGCCGAAGCCAACTATCACGATGCCCGCGTCCAGCTGCTGATCCTCGACGTCCTCTTCATCTACTGCAAGCTGAACCCTGGCCGCGGCGGCTACCGCCAGGGCATGCATGAGCTCTTGGCACCCATCGTCCACGTTCTGGAGCAAGATGCCGTGAATCGCTCGTCGCTCGTCGAAAACGACCTCCTCGATGTCGCCATGCTCGAGACCCTCGACGCCGCCTACGTTGAGCACGACGCCTACGCCGTCTTCGCCAAGCTCATGGAACGTGCCCAGTTCTTCTACGAGGTCAAGGATGTAGTGCCGGGTATGCCGTCGCTCCAGGAAGCCAGCTCGGCAATTGTCGAGAGAAGCAAGCACGTCCACGCAGTCTTGCTCAACAAGATTGACCCTGATCTCGCCGCCCATCTGACCAATATTGAAATTCTGCCGCAAATCTTCCTCATGTAGGTGCTCTGCGCTCCGAGAAGAATCCCCGCTAACCGCGTCAGACGTTGGATACGTTTGCTGTTTAGCAGAGAATTCCCCTTTAACCAGGTTCTCATTCTTTGGGATACCCTCTTTGCCATCGACCCGTCCCTGGATCTCATTGATTTCGTCAGTTGCGCCATGCTTCTGCGCATTCGCTGGCAACGTATGTCTCCTACATAAAAGCCCTTCACTCCTAACTTTATCCAGTATTGGAAGCCGATTACTCCGTCTGCCTCCAGCTCCTCCTCAAATATCCCGCCCCGGACCCCGAGCACGGCCCGCACACCTTTGTCGACGACGCCATCTACCTGCGCAGCCACCCCGACTTCCCTGGCGGCTCCCATATCATTGCAAAGTACACGAATCGATCTCCCGCTACACCGGGAGCCTCTGCTACCAGTCCAACCACAGCCGCCGCGCGTCGCGGCCTCGAAAGCATCCGGCAGCGCGCGTTACGCAGCAGCGGTAGCCAGCTGCCCGCCGGCGGCGTCGAGCAGCTGATCCAAGGGGCGGCCAAGAGCGCGCGTGCCGCTTTCGAGAAAGGTGAGAAGTTGGGGATTAACCAGGCCGTACGCGAGGCCATGGGAGAGCTGCGCCGCAACATGCAGAACTTGAATGACGCTAGAGTCGTACCGCGGCCGCATGGAGGCGAGACCGCCGCAGCGCTGGCAGCGTTGGACAGGCGCAGCAAGCAGCTGGCGAGTTTCTTGAATGACTCGGTGACGGACCTCAAGGCACTGTCGGCCTCGAACCTAGACGACAAGGTCAAGAGCCTGCAGATGCTCGAGGTGGCGGCCGCCAGGGTGCAGTTTGTGCAGATTTACCTGGAAGACTCGACCATGGATGTGCCTCTGTTTCGGGGAGACACGCCTCGCAAGTCTGAAGACGCAGCAAACGAGATAGCGAGAAAGGAAACCGAAAAGAAGGATTCCAAGAAGCAAGACGCAGGTGCTGGAAAGACGACTACGACACTACCGCAAGTCAAGGAAGAGGCCCGGGCCCTGGAAACAACAGCTGCAGCTGTGCCACCAGCCGTCCCGCAGAAATCTACGCCAGCAAACGACGACAAGAAGCCTCCAAAGCTGACACAGGGTGCCAATTCCGCACCGTCTGCAGCCACCGAACCCCCGGACACTCCACCACAAGCTGTGACCGAAGCGATTCCCAACAAGACTCCCAAGGAAACCCAAGAACCAACAGAAAGCAACCAGCCGCGAGTAGAAGAAACACCCAAGAAACCAGTTCCCGAAGTGTCCTCCGCGGCGGCCACACCCAGTCGGCCACCGATCCCCGCTGTGCCCACGCGATCCACGATTGCACAGTCGTCGTTCTCCTGGATGCTCGAACCTGACGAGTCTACGCCGTCTGCTGCTGCCGCCGCCGCCGTCGGTAGCAAATCGCCTCAGATGCAATCGAAAAAACGCAGCTCGAACAACCTGGGCCGTGAGCGCAACGCGTTTCTGTTTGGGGACGGTGACGACGATTCTGGCAGCAGCGATCCGCTTAGCTCAAGCGGCATCTTTGGGCTGGAGCCGATAAGCAAAGGCAAGGGTAAATGAGGTGCGGCGGCCCGAAACGAGATGCATGTGTGTGATACTAGTATTTTCTATAGACAAGCGTATAAATCTAGGGAGGATCTTTTGATATACCTGCGAGTCTACACTTGCGCCTAGTGTTTTTGGTGACTGGCTTGTACGTGGTGGTGACATCATTTGCGAATTGCCTTCTCGCGTATCCAGAACGTAAACGAGAAGGCGACGCCGGCGAATAGGAATGCCGGCGCAATGGCCGCCAGTGTGGCTCGCTGGTAGCTTGCCCGTACGATCTCCGCTACTTCGGGCGCGAGCTCGCGGATGTAGTCGAGGTTCTGGCGCACGCGCTCCTCGATTTCCCGCGCGCCGTCGCCGACGAGCCTGCGGTCCAGCTCGCCGCGGAGGACCTGCTGCAGGACGGCGGAGCAGATGCTGATACCGATGCTGGACCCCAGGGAGCGGAAGAGGTAGGAGCAGGCGACGACGACGGCCGTGTCCTGGATGGCGGCGTTGGCGAGCAGGGCGATGAGGGACGTTGTGACACCTCCAACTTTGTTAGTTTTATACACTTTGGAAAAGAAGGCAAAGGCGAGGGGAAGCATACCGGAATACGCGCCGACGAGACAAAAAACGTAGCCCGTCTCCTCCAAGACCACGCTCCTCCGCCACAGCCCGGCCGCGAGCACCGGCAGCGCGGCGAACAGCAGGCCGAAGCCGCCCACCGTGATCCAGTAGAACCGGCCCGTGCGCTTGATGACCCAGCCGCCGGTGATGGAGGCGGCGACGCCGGCGACCATGCCGGGGACGAGCAGGGCGCCGCTGGCGGCGGCGCCGAAGCCGTGGACGGCCTGGAAGTAGAGCGGGAGGAAGAAGAAGGCGCCCATCTGGCCGGCCATGCTGAAGAAGTTGGCCATGTAGCAGGCGAGCATGCCGCGGTCCAGGACGACGCGGCCGGGCGCGAAGGGGTGCGCGGCGACGCGGGCCTCGACGTAGAGGAACGCGGCGAGCAGCAGCGGCGCGGCGACGCCGAGCGAGACGAGCGTGGCGCGGTGCGTCCAGCCGCCGCGCGAGCCGGCGTCGAGGCCGAAGAGCAGGGCAAAGACGGCGCCGACGAGGGTGAAGGCGCCGAGGAAGTCGACGCGCCGGATCTTGGCGAGCAGGTGGTCCGTGGACGGCGGGGGCAGGTCGAGCGCAACGTAGACGATCAGGGCGGCGATGACGCAGAGCGGTGTTTGGCCGATAAACGACCTGTGTTTGACTCTTGTTAGTGTCATGGTTTTTGCATTTCTGTGAACGGGGAGGGGGGGACGGTACCAGCGCCAGCCGATGGAGTCGGCGAGGATGCCGCCGAGGGGCGCGCCGGTGGCGGTGCCGGCGGCGAAGACGACGTTGATGTAGCCCTGCCAGACGCCGCGGTCGCGCAGGGGCACAATGTCGGAGACGAGGATGGAAACGACGGCGGTCATGCCACCGCCGCCGACGCCCGCAACGCCGCGCGCGACGCACAGCTGGAGCATGGTGCCGGCGAGGCCGCAGCCGAGGCAGCCGAGGCCGAAGACGACGTAGGCGAAGAGCAGGCACTCCTTGCGGCCGAAGATGTCGCTGAGCTTGCCGTAGAGGGGCTGGCAGCTGGTGAGGGTGAGGAAGTACCTGGGCGGGAGTTAGGCGGGATAAGAAGAAGGCGGTGGGTAGGGAAGGGGGGGGG
>LUFD01000152.1:0-12194 GCA_003025255.1 Cordyceps pruinosa
CGAGGACGTACGCGGCCGCCTGGCCGGCGGTGACGAGCATGACGTTGGCCGTGACGAGGCGCCCGCGGTGCGCGGCGGGCGCGACCTCGGCAATGTACAGCGGCGCGACGAGGCTCGCGGCGCCGACGCCCGCGCCGACGACGCACCGCCCCGCGACCATGAGCGCGACCGTGGAGCTCGCGGCCTGCAGCAGCGCGCCGGCGACGAAGAGCGCGTCGGCGCCGAGCAGCACCCGCCGCCGCCCGAGGCGGTCCGCGAGCACCGACGCCGCGGGCGACGCGAGCAGCGCGAAGAGCGCGGTCGCCGAGGTGATGAGGGACTTGTCGAGCGAGGAGAGCGGGCGGCCGGAGAGGGACGTGCCGAGGGAGACGAGGGTCGCGGAGATGACGCCGGTGTCGTCTGGGGGAAGGCGACGAAGGGGTCAGCATCAGCAGGTCACGGCGTTGCAGGTCTCAACCACGTACAGCCGAATAGCAGGCCGCTTATGCCGGCGGCAAAGGTGAGGAGCAGGACGAACCCGCCGAGCTCGGCCTGGTCGGGCGCCTTGCGTCGTAGTGCATCGTCGCTGCCGCGTGCAGCATCGTCATCGCCTCCTTGCCCAGAAATCAGAGGCTCTTGGGCGTCGTCCATGTCGCGTGCATTCTGGGACTCTGGTTGGGAGGCCAGCCTGCGTTGCCGATGCCAGTAGACTGTTGTTTGCGGAGGATGCTTCTGCGTGACGCCGGCCTAGTGGGAACCAGGCCAGGCGGGTGCACCATGCTGGGGGAACAGCAATCTCGGGCCAGGCTTTTACTAACACAGCCTTGAATAATTTTAAAGAATATATATAACTACTTTCTTTTGACCTCGACGTCTTTCCACAGATATTCTTCTAGAAAGCATGAATGACTGGGAGTTCGGCATACTGGCAGCCAACCGGTTGCTTGGTTCCAATTTGGAGGCGTAACCTAGAGTACGATGTCGTTTTTATAAGTAATGATGGTGGTAGGTATATTAGTACCTCAGTCGCTCTAATTATGATTATTCTAATGAGAAACAAATAGCCATGCTTTCAAGGAGCACAAATCCAACTCAGACGTCGCGCCGCGCCTTGTGCAACCGTCGATGACTATGCCTAGATAAATTCTGCGTGGCATTCGATGGCAGCTGGTATATATCAATTCCCTTGACCTTCCAGAATGTATCAGCGAAATCGTCGGGGTTCTCCGCAACGTAGTCGGTGCAGTTTTCATATCCCGTCCTCTCCCGACAATGCAGGCCCCAGCCCCAATCTGCTGGGTTTCCTGCCGTCACCCCGCAGAAGTCAGTGTTCATGACAAGCTTCTGATCACGCAAGTGACTGTCCATGTCGCAAGATGAGCCGCCGGCATAGAAATGAGGCTTCCCCCACCGGTGAGGCTCCGGCTGCCGGCGCTTGATATCCCCGGGAGTGTCCTCTCGACTCCAGCTCCAGAGCTTTACGTGCGCGCTGGTCCACTCCATGACATCTTTCAGCCCGTGTTAGATCCTCGTCATGGTTGGTATATTGCCAGAGCGGACTTACAGACGCCTCCAGGTTTGGAGCCCCATTGTCCGCGCGTCTCCAGAGTGCCGCACGCCTGGTTGAGGCCCTGTTTCTCGTCTTGGAAGGTGACGTCGCAATTGGTCGAGATGACGGGGTTCACCATATTTTCCTGAGAGATGGTGCAGTTTCCGACTTCGGTCGAATTTCCCGTGTGGAGAGTTATCAAGTTGTGCTCTGCCAGATTCCAGTTTTCGTAAATGTCCATTTCACCCTTCACGGGCCACGGATCGCCGAATGTCCAACTGGAAACGAGAAGAGTTCATCGTTAGTCTTTACGTTTCCAACGACTTCATCTGCCAACTACCGCGACTTACAAAGCTGGCCAAACTCCACAGGAAACCTTGGGCAAATGCGTGAATTCAGAGATGAAGAGACCATAATTATAGAGTTTCTTGCTCTCGATGCGCACACTGTCCCGGCCCTTACCTTTGGGGTCCAACTTGTCCCTATGGTTGACGCCCAGGAACATTTCCGACCCTTGAGTAGCGATGAGCCCCAATTTCACGGCATCTTCTCGATTTCGATAATTGATGTATCCCGAGGTTGGATCGACATCATTATAATTGCCAGTCGCATAGTTGCTCTGAATGTCGTGTCAACTTGGAAGCCGTTTATACTTGCGCGGGAATCAGGAGGACGGCTTACCTCGAAAAAGTTGAACTTGTCAAAGAAATTGGTGTGATCATAAGACTCAACGAGTTGGTACTGATTCGAAGCACTGGCGAACCCGAGCTCGGCAAGGGCCAAGAAAAAAATAGCGGCGTTCATTTTGCCGCAGGGCGAGGGCCAGGGGTAACTGGTGCGCGCGAGGGAAGTGGCGAGCAGGACAGCTGAGGGCGAGGTCTGGCAATTATATAACGACCATATTCGTCAGTCTGCAAGATGCGAATAAGAAATACCTCCTTCTGTCAACCAATTGCGTCTTTTCAGGCCTATCGCTGGCTACTTGTATGTTGAAGCGCTGGGTTTTCTTGAGGTGAAACAGGGGACGCATTCTGTTCCGCGCCCCGTGCAAGCTCACCGAATGGAACTGCAGGAATGTTCCCGAACAATGGTGCCAGAGACCAGAGCGCCAAGCTCAGAGAGGGTATTAGGAATTTGCACTTGGTCCCTGGATAATTTGAGACATCGGCCCTTCTGTACGAACTATAATGCAGATACCTTGTTATTCAAGACTCGTTACTATAACAACACTATTAAGGGTGAAATTTTTATCTGTCCAGAGAAAGCACTTCTTTTGTTTACCTTTTTTTAGTAAGCCTGTTCTAAAATAGTATTCAAGACAGAGAGGCTAGGAGAGAGAGGAACTGTGAGAACTAAACCGCGTGAATAGTAGAAAAAGTATCAAGGGGCGAAGTGTGCGGCAAGGAAAAGCCCGAAAGAGAATCCAGGAGATAAAGGGTATCAAAAGTGCAGGAGTGCGAAAAGCGCGACGAGTATGAAAAGCGCGAGAAGTATGAAAAGTGCGAAGAGTACGAAAAGTGCGCGAAGAATAGTACCTCTGTTATAGTAGACTAGCTATATGCCAAGCCCTGTGAGCAATAATCCTTTTGCATTATGCCACGGGCGGTTTCCGTAAAAAGCGACAGCAACGAATTCTCCAATGCTACCCAGCAATCGAGACAGGCACGCATCTACTATCCGCCAGAAAGAGCAAGCTACAGACCGTCACTGCGGCTGTTGTTGGACAGTGCTACAATGCTGAAATTCGGGTTCCCCTCGGAATGGTTCAAAAACTTGCGGACGCCGAGCTCCAGGGCCCTGGGACTCAAGACATCATCCTCTGGCGGGAGCAGACCCCTGTCCACGGGTCCGTCCGTCGCGCCCTCGAGCTCCCAGAGATGGCCGTCCTGCGCTTTGACATAGGCGATGAAATGGAGCGCCGGGTGGTCCTCTGCCGGAGGCGGCACCGAGTCGCCCTTGCGCGCCGCCCGCATGTGAGCCGCCTCCAGCTCGTCGCTGTCGTAGAGGACCCTGGCGCGCGCCTCGGGCTGCAGCGGCCTCGCCGCGTCGAGGAGCCGGTCCAGCAGCGAGCCCTCTTGCACGTACTGCTTCCCGGGCCCGTTCGCGACCGAGTGGATCAGCGCGTAGAGCCCGCAGGCGTTGCCGATGGTCTGGCGAAACCACAGGATGGGGTCGTCGGCGCTGGTCTTGCGGTACGTCATCTCGTGCACGGCCATGTCGCAGGGGATGCCGTCTTCCTTGCGGGACGCGTAGTACATCTTGGCGGGCGTGATGAAGATCAGCGCGTGTGCCGGTCGCGGGATCACGGCGAGCAAGTCGGCATCGTCGATGCTGTAGACGTCATGGAACCCCAGCTCGGGGGACAAGCCCAGGTCGTGCAGAAGCGACGTGAAGACCTCGGGGTTGTTCTCGAGGGGGATGACCGTCTTGACGCCGGATGGCGAAATCCACACTCCCTCAGTCGGCATGGTTGTTGTTCCCTCTGGTATCGCACCTTGGAGACTGCACACATGGCTTGTATATAGGCCACGCTGTTGTACAGCAGCAACTGCTAAAGTGGTAGGATTGCGGGCGGGCACGTGTACAATGAACAAATGAACCCCCGCTCCTTACCTTTACCTTTGTCGTCCACAGTCAGGCAAGCCAGGTAACGCTGAGCACATAGCACAGAAGGCTAGGATGTGGCATGAGGCTGCTTGGCGCCCAACTATAATTATAGAGTACTAAAGAGTACTAAAGTGGTGTGCCATGTGATAATCAGCTGCAGGTCGCCCAACTGAGAACCTTTGTCTTCTCAGCCTCTCTACATTCTCACCCAATCCGCATGTTAGGTCGTCTCGTGCTGTACGTAAAGAAGCGAACACTTTGTCGCAATGGCTAGCAGTCCAAAGGGAATGGTACCTACGTTTCCGAGGCTTTTGAAAGGTACACCTATTAGACAACGACACCACCACCAGCAGCAGCAGCAGCAGCAAGATACTACCATGGCACATTTTAAGCATAAAATGGCACCCGCAGCCTCGTCTCTACAAGGCAAAGAAAGCTCTGCTCCCACGTCGAAAAGTAAAAGCCCGGTTACCACCCCCTACGACACCAACCTTTGCCGCCTACCTATATGCGAGTCTGCGAAGCTGAGACCTGCATCGGGCACCCTCTCAGATATGCATTTTTTCAGCTGTGGCTGGCTCGTATCAGTAGGCTGTCTGCACTATGCAGGGAGAAATAAAAAAGAATTCATAACTTCTTTCTTCCTACTTTAGGGGGGAAGAGGCTGCTAGAGGAAAACGGTAGTCCCTGGCAGATACTCCTACAAGAGAGGCCTATCCTGGAGCTTTACCGACGTTGACCTTGATCTTTCGCTCTAGCCTCCTCGTTTTCTGAGATGACAGTTGACGCCGACACCGACATTGACCACGTCGTTGCCCATCATGTATGCCGCCGTCAGCACTGCCGATGTGTCACTGCCTAGGAAACCCGTCCCGAAGAACCGGTACCAGATGCAGAGCCTCGCCCCGCGCAATCGACATCCATACGACCAGTTATCCGCACCGGACCTCTCCGACGATGCTGCCAACAGGCCCACTGAGCATCAAGAACAGTCCGCTGGCCAGACACCTGGGCTTGAGAAACCTGTCCGGCTCGTCAAATGGGGCATTGCTTGGCGAGTAGTGGTGCAGATGCTGGCTCTGATAGCCGCGGGGGCCGGCTTTGCTGTCGGACGTCACTTGTACTATCATTCGCTCCGCGGCACGGAAGTCGAACCGATCACATACAATGCCACCTCGCGGTGGGATTTGCATCGGCAGGAATGGAAAATTCGATTTGGTACAGCGTTTGCGTTCCTCTCCAAATCATGCCTGGCAAGCGCCGTTGCCACTGCATACAAGCAGAGGATCTGGACGTCTTGCAGACAAAGGGCATATTCAATATCCAGCCTCGACGCCTTGTTTAGCGCCACAACAGACTTACTTGCGTTTGCGAAACCGGAGCTGTTCTTGAAAGCCAAAATTGCGACTGTCCTTGCCGCAGTCGTGTGGTGCGTATATTTTGTTTAGCCTTTTGCCCACGGTTCGCATCTCGTATCAAGATCTAATACTGTCACAGACTGCTGCCGTTGTCTGCTCTCATCACTCCGGCAACATTAACCGTTGTCCCAATTCACCAGAGGAGTGCCAGACCTGGTCAAGTCCCACAACTACTTTACGAGTTCCCATTTGATGTACAGCAATTCGATCATACTCCCTACCTTTGGAACAACATGCCATCCCCTCTAGTTACGAGGATTGGTATGGCGGCCGCCTCAAGCATGGATATCCTACCCATGCCTGCACAGGCTCCTAACTCGTCATGGACGATGGAATTCAGCGGACCATCCCTTCGATGTGAAGACCCTGATGCATCACAGCTGGAAACTATCGACCACGTGTTGCACATCGTTGAGCGTCTAATTGCTGGCTCAAGAGGCGCGGCCTCGATCTACGCCGCTTTTTTAAGTCCTGATTCCGGCCAATTCGTGAACGGGACACCAATCACAGATCTTGACAATTTCGCTAGGCATTGTGTTTTAGGAGCGGACGGATGCATGTATACCGGATTGGGCAGGCTGATCATTAGCCTCGACAGGAACTATAGCTGCTCGCTCAAGAATACATCGTATTCTGCTCAGTTCCACTCCTCGTTTGACAGAACTACGGTTGAGCTTATTACGTGGAGGTGGCTGGATTCCGATTTCGCCGTGGGCGGTGGCCAGTCGCATTTTGCAATTGGCACGATGATAGCCCGGATGCTTACTGGGACTTACTATATACAGTTTGGCACGAGTCCTGGCCACACCCCAGTACCGACAGCATACTTGATGTCTCAGCGGACGTACGTTGGTAGTACTGCTCTCTTGGGTGCCGTGAACAGGAAGCTGAGTAACCCATCATATGCCAAATATGGGTTAGTAAACTTAACTTCTGGAGATATTGCCCTGGCTAGGAACAAGTCGATTGGTGAGCTGGCTGAGGAGCTATCGAGGAACATTACATTGAGCCTTTTTAGTAGCACGAAACTATGGTATGTCTTATCTGAAGCCATATAGACACGCAGAACTAACGCCAGTGCAAGGGCGAACGAGAGTAGGTATTACAAAACCGAGGTTACTTACGACCGGCAAATCAACATCTACGCATACAACGCCCGCAACCTGTGGGTAGCGTACGGCATTGCTCTCTGTGTAAGCCTTGTTAGTATCGTTACAGGTTTGATAGCTCTTTTCTCCAACGGCGTTGGTCATAATCTTAGCTTCTCGACGATACTTGCGACAACAAGAAATCCATCCCTAGATGATCTTGTTGTTGGTTGCTCACTAGGGGCGGTCCCAATGCCGAAGGATGTTCTGGATACAAGGATCATGCTCGGTGTATTGGAGGAGGACCATGAAGGGGATGGAGATGATCGACAGCCTGGTCGAGTTGGTTTCGGACATGAAACTCAGGTCAGGAGATTGGCAAGGGGGGCTGTATGCTCTTGAGCTTGATGGTGAACATGATGAGCATCGCGGGCGGATTGGGTATTGTGGTGGACAAGTTTTGATCAGACAGACAGACAGAACAGGGCGGTGTAAGGACGCTATAAAAACACCAAGGGATTGACGCTGAAGACAGGTAAAGAAGAAAAGAGAGGAAAAAAGAAGAAAAGAAAAAAGAAAAGGGAAAAAGGCAGAGGCAAACATCCACGCCTCCCCAGGTGCAGGGTAGCGACTGAAACAAAACGGCTGCACGTGCGGCAGCAAGGGGCACAAGATGGCCCGCTTGCCCACCCAAGCCAAACAAGCCAAATGCCCAAAGCGAAAGGACAGGCCATCCTCTCCGTCCTCTCAAGCCCTCGATCCCCATCAGCCATCATAAGCTCGCATCCAGACAGCCTGGCCTTGCATTCGTTTCCGCCCCAACATCGTCGGCCATGGGGCTTCCTGCGCTCATCTAGCCCTCTCCACGCTCCAGCACACCCGGAACACCCGCGCACCTCGCCTGCCCTCCCGCGAACCCCGATACCAAGCAAGTTTGCTTCCCAGCGACCTCGCATTCTGTCCAGACCTCGCTCGCCCCGACGCCGCTCCGTCGCCACTCCGCCACTATGCAGTCCGCATCACAGGCCCAACGTGGCTATTCACAGCGGCGCGCCGAGGACGCGGCTCCTCAACCCCCCAACGGCCAGGGCAGACCCATGTCACCCAATGGAGGAGTGCCCTCCAGAGCCTCGACAGCTTCCATGAAGTCGTCGCAGAGCGGCAGCACGCGCCGGTCCGCTCGCGAGGTTGGTCCTTCCATCCCCCCCTGCATGCACCCGATCGCTGCGCCGCAGGATAGCTGAACCCCTCGCGCGCCCCAACACTGACATCGCCGTGATAGACCGGAACGTCAAGCTCGAGTGTCCCGCTGTCGCAAATCGAAAAGAGCGTCACCCATCTTCTCGTCGCCACCAAGCAGCTGCTCGAAACCCTGACCCAGTGGTCCCGTGGCCACGCGACCGACACGCAGGTCTCCGACGTCTATGTCCGTCTAGGCTACGAATTCAATATGGCGTGTCGTGCCTTTACCGCCATCAATGTCGACACGTCTGACCTCGGCAATGTCCCCGACCTGCTCCGAAGCATTCTCGAAGCTACCCTGAGCCAAGAGGCTAGTGCGGAAAGCCTCGAACGATATTTGCCACGCATTAGAGATATCATCATCAACCTGCTCCATGGCCTGAAGCGGAAGCAGCAGCGTCTGCGTCAACGCCAGGCCCGAGACAGGGAGGGGGGCACCAATGTCCCTGAGCGCACAACGAGCATCAGCACCGTCACGAGTGGAAGCAGCGGTGGCCTTACGAACATGCTCGATGAAGGTCTCGAGTCTGGATATAAACAAGAACAAGGCCGTCCAGAGGAGCGTGCGTCGCAAGGCCCCAGCTCTTCGCCCAACCGTCCATTTACCGCGTCACGAGAGCCATCTCGTAATTCTCCCCCGTCGAACCGCTCCTCAGTTCAGCATGCGCCGGCGATACCGCCGCCGTATCCAAGCGACGATGGCCAAATCCCTTCCGTCCCTTCTGGAGATCTCAATATAAATATCGAAGCCTTCCCGCCGCCCCCGCCACCCCCTCCGGAGCCGCAATCAAGTGCACTCGCTGCACTACAAAAGGGCGGTGATCTAGAAAGGCGAGCCTCGCGCCGCTACTCTCAGTATCAAATCTCAAAACACCTCGGTGCCGCCAATGCCGTTCCAATCCTACCACATCAAAATTCTCCTATACCAAACCGCGGCCGCAAGGAAGCACGTGAATCGATGTACGCAGTGCAGAAGCGCGAGTCGGTGCGGCACAGTCGCCACCAGTCCAATCAGTCCAAGTCGGTTCACTCGCCGGCTCCTCCGATAATAACCGAGGAGCGTTCCGGGGAAAACAGGAATGGAGTTGACAGCCCAATGGCCCAAACGCCCGAAGATAAATATGCTCCAAGCGCTACCTTGTCAGGGCCGCTTCCTGAGCCCCCGCACTTTGCGGATGAACCCAGAAGAACGGAGCCAGAAACAAGAGCAGCCGAGAGGGCTGAGCAGCGGCCTGCAGCTTCTGAGCCAAAGGCCGACTCGTATTTCCAGGTTTCACCACCGCCCACCCCGACCAAAGATTTAACTCTGTTCCTTCAGTACAAGTCCAAGGTAAAAAAAATCGTTCTGCCCGAGGGACGGAGCGAACTATCCATTGGGCGACTGCAGCTCGCCTTTATCGAAAAGTTCTCTTGGAATACACAGCATAACGGTAGTGACCTGCCAGAAATCTACATCCAAGACCCTGTATCAGGAATTCGACACGAATTGGAAGACCTTTCGGATGTCAAGGACCGTACCGTCCTCGTACTGAACATAGAAGCTTTGGACGAAGTCAAGCGTCATATCGACGATGGCATTTCAGGATTGACCAAGATGGTGCAGGATGTCCAGAACAATGTCCAAAGTCAGGCCGCGACCCTGCAGCGAGTTTCAGATAAGCAACAGGAAACCGCCGAAGAGGTCGCTCGCTTGGCCCTTGCACCGCCTGTTGCTGTTCAATCTGCCGACGGGTCCAGGGCTATTGTTAGCACTGGACCCAGACTCAGTGCAAGCCACGTTGGACAGATTCAAACCTTCCGCCGCGACATCGCTGTATTACGGCAAACCTATACCAACTTCCAATCCACAATGGATGCGTCGATTGCCGCGGTTCGACAAAAGGCTGCAAATGTCAAGTCAGTAGCTGCGAATGCTGCTCAGCCCGATTTTGACGGAGATGCCGGATACTCCTATGTCACCAAGGGCCGCAAGAAACTTAATGCCGATTCTGACCGCCTAGTTGGCAAGGTGGACGATCTCCAGGATCTCATTGAAGATCTACGCAAGGATGTTGTCCACAGAGGCGTTAAACCGCTACCACGCCAGCTTGAATCTGTCAACAATGACATTAGCGAACTCACCAAGGCTCTCAAGACCATGGAAGACTACATGACCGAGGAGAAGCCTGTGTGGACTAAAATCTGGGAGAAGGAGCTGGAGGATGTCTGCCAAGGCCGTGATGAACTACGCCTTATGGAGGACCTGATGGTCGATCTGCGTGACGACTTGGAGAAGGCCACAGAAACGTTTGCTCTCGTCGAGCAAGCCATGAAGGAGCAGATGAAGGACAGTGGCGCCACCGCGAACGTGGGGGCGTCGCGCGTGCTCGCCCGGGGCCTCAGCAACCTCGGCAACAGCCTCAACCAAAACGCCGCCAAGGAGGGCGTGCTGGGCGAAGTGCGCGCCCTGCAGCCCAATCACGAGAACCGCCTGGACGCCATCGAGCGGGCCGAGAAGCTCCGCCAGAAGGAGCTCCAGAACCGCAGCGGCAACGAGCTCCAGCGCGAGATTGCCAGCTTCGTCAGCGAGGGCAAGCTCAAGAAGTCGGGCGGCTTCGAGGAGGTGGAGCGCGCGCGCGTCGCTAAGGACGAGAAGATCCGCCGCGAGGTCTGGGAGCGCATGAACGGCATCCTCGCCGAGGTCGAGGGCGAGTACGAGGACGAGGAGGACGAGGAGCTGGAGGAGGGCGAGGAATTCGAGGATGCAGAGACCGAGGTGGTACCGTCACCCGAGGGCCAGGCGCGACACTCTGGAGGCTCCGCGGGTACGACTACGAATAAAGAATAATGTGCGAAGGGGGGGGTTGGGCTTTTCCATGCATGCCTGGCGTGCTTCTTTGCACCCAGGCCTCTTTTCTTCCCGCAGCGTATGCGAGAACCATTGCAATCGGTTTAGCGAGTTGAGTTTTTGATATGGAGTTTTGTCGAGGAGTTGGGCCTGCGTTGGTTGTATTTTCTTCTTCTTTTCAAAGCAGAGGACACTTGGACATAGATACACGAAGTCGGAAGAGGGCAGCTTTCCCTACTCTGTCGGGTCTCTCATTTGACTTGTCCTGATGACCTTTTTTGTTTATACCGTCGTATGTAGGGCACGCTTTCCTGCCTCCCCTCCCCACGCGTCGGGCTTGTGGCGTTCTTGTTCGTCTTGCAGTGCTCTGGTTGGCACTGGCAGTGTTAGTCGAACGGATACGGGCTGCTTCAAGACGAAGGTTGGGTGCAGCAGAGGGCACGGAGAGCATCGAACAATATAGATAATTCGAAGCATGAAATAAAAACTCGCATTTGTGAATCTCAAGGAGAAGTAGGACGGCATGTGTATCAAATATGGGATGCGATTCTATTTTCATTTTCCAACTCACACAACGGCGCCATCTTTTATTCTCCTCTAACCCTACCCCAACAACGTGAGCCTGGACATCTTCCCCAGCTCTGGCGGTTCCACCATCTTGGACCTGGCCTCCGCCCACTCCGCGAGGACTGCGTCGCCGCCCCTGGGGCGGAACTGCTCGCTACCGTCCTCCTCCGCGCCGGCCGGCCCCGCCGCCGCCGCCGCCGCCGCGGTGCGCGGGAAGACCTCCGCGACCGCGGCCTCGGCGGCCTCGAGGACGTCGGCCATGAGGGCCTCGGCGTTGCGCGCGCGCTCGGCCATGCCGCGGCGGACGAGCGCGAACACGAGGCGCTCGACCTCGGCGCGCGCGGCGGCGACGCGCTCGGCCAGGCGGCGCGTGCTGTTGACGAGGTACTCCTCCTCGTAGACGGTGCCCTTGCGGCCGCGCGCGCGCTTCTTCTCCTCGCGGCGGCGGTTCTTGCTGGTGGCGCGGCTGACGCCGGTGCCCGCGGTGCCGACGCTGCCGGCTTTCCCGGTGTACCGCGTGAATAAGCTGGCGCCGCCGCCGGTGCTGAGGCGGGAGCTCGCGGCGACGGAGACGTCGTCGGGGACGTCGGCGCCGCCGGCGCGGTCGCCCTCGTAGAAGGCGAGGGGGTCCTCGGCGGCCTTGCGGCGCAGCTCGGCGATGCGGGGCACCTGCGCGGCGATCTGCGCCTTGCAGTCGGCGAGGAACTCGGTGGTGGCGCCGAGGGCGTCGGCGAGGCCGGCGTCGAGGGCGGCGTCGAGGGCGGCGGGGCGCGCGTGCTTGGCGGCGAGGCGCATGGCCTCGGCGAACAGGTAGCCCTTGCAGAGGCAGCGCACGGCCGCCTCGGGCGCGTCGAGGTACTCGGCGTGGATGGTCGCCGCGGCCGCGTAGTCCCTGGCCTCCCAGAGCGCGTCGGCGA
>LUFD01000153.1:0-10960 GCA_003025255.1 Cordyceps pruinosa
GGGGGGGGGGGGGTTGGCATTAACTAGGCGGATGAGCACGACGAGCGGTACTTACTGGTCAGCAACTAGGCACGGAAAAATGCCACCATTGTCAAGATGGCATTGTGAAGATGTGAATGGTAGCGGCAAGGCAGAGACGCCAACGCCCACTTGGCGTGGGCAGGGAGACCAGGGAGGTGTGCTAAGCTCTCAGCTACACAGGGGTCTGGGGAGAGGCCGGGGGGAGAGTAGACTTGGTGCAGGGCGGGAAAGGGTAAGGCGCAGGTTTGCGAGGGCGGTGATGGGCGTCTGCGGGTGTGATGTGGGATGTGTGGATGAAGCTTATAAGTTGTGTGAGGGGAGGGGTCGAGAGGGCTGGCGAGGAGGAGAGGAGGAGGGGGGAGGGCTTCGGACAAGGCGATGGGTAGGTTTGGTAGTGTAGCAGTGCACGTCCCTGGGAAGCAGGAAATGTAGGGAAAAATTGGGAATCGTCTGTTTCGTATACGTTTTTGGTAGATGGGGATTTTTTTTTGGTTTCTGTCATTATGAATAGAGTTCCGAAATACCGAGAGTTGCGAGGCTGAGAGGAGATGCTGTTTTGCCTGGTGTGGCTCTGTGGTTGTGGCTCTGTGGCTGTAGCTCTCCTTCTGGTAGTAGGGATACAGTAGGCCCTTAGTACTAGGTACCTCTTACTGGCCCACTGACAATACCACCTAGGCCGGGTACCTGCACTGCTGAGAATGGTGTGGTCAGCTTGCCAGGGGAAAGCTCTCTTCTGTCAGTTATCACGATGCTGAAGACGCGGCAGAAGTAAATTATCATCCATACGTGGCCCAGCCTACTGGAATAGTGGTGTGCATGGCTCGCGGCCTGTACCTTGCACGGCCCAAGGTACCAGGTACTAACCCTAACCTACTAAGCTACCTCACTCCACGGCCAGATGGAGTTCCGATGCTCCTGGCCGTGGATAAGGGACCGATATCGAGAGTCTTCGGTGCGGCCCATGACGTGACTTGACGAGGCCCAAGAGGTCAGAAAAAAAGAAAAAAAAAATTAGTACGAGTCTCTCCAAGTTGCACAGTTTGCTCTGTATTTTTCTCGCCATTTTTATTCCCCCTCCAAGCAAGTAGGTAGCCATTCCATCCGATAGACGTTCCTCGCAACATGCCTCTGTGCTGGCCCAAGCGAAGCTTTCCAGCAAGCTTTACAGGGGTGTGTGCACTGTGGGAAGGGGGGGTGTCTTGATGTACCTTTTGTATGGAATGACGTGGCTCAGGTACCTCAGCCCACCTCCCGCCAAACCCACTAGCCCACCCCTTACTAACGCACACCTTGGTCAACCAAGAACAACAATGGAAAAAGTACTTGGCTCATCCATACACATTCCCGCCAAAGCCCAGGTACCTCCTCGACTCCTCCCACTTCTCCATCACCACCCCTCCTTTTCTCCCTCATCGCCTTCGCCATTCTATTCCTACGCCGTCCATCCATCCATCCACCCACCCATCAACCTCCATCCATGGATGCGTTTCTCCCTCCCGCGATCGATCATCCACCTGCAGCTTCCACACATCGCTACCCAGCCAGTCACCGCCCCCCAGCCTCAGTCTCGTGCCCGCCATGTCGCCGCCTCTCTGTGCCTCGCCGCCGCCGCCGCCGCCGCCGCCGCCATCAACTAGGCCATCACAATCAAGACAAACGCCAACATGAACCACTTTGCTCTCTGCCCATCTAGGTACTGTCCTTGCTTCCCCATACATTCCAAGACAACCTACTTACCACCTACCACCTACCACCGCCATCTACACCTCCTACATACCTCTTCCCGCCTACTTACCACCTACACCTAAACCCCCGATTCCCGCTTCCGCCTCATCCCCATCCTCCCGACTACATGCTCCTCCCAGCATCCACGACCAACCCGCCAACGCCACCCATTGACAAATCATCTTAGTCCTCTCAATTGCAACCATACGCCCCGCGTCTAATTTCCAGTCTCTCTCCTCCCTCCGCCGCCTGGACCCTTCGTTTTTCTTACACCTTCAGCCCCAGTCCCCGTCGCCAACCTGCAACCCTCCGACCATTAGGCTTCGCTCCCGCTTCTTGCTTCACGCTACACCACATCAGCTTTGGTCTGTGGCGTCTGCCTTGTGGTCATCAGCCCTCATTCAGGACTCATCACCACCCAACTCACCAATCCTCTGCATCATTCCCCTTCAGCCTCGTCACATTCATCTCCAACGACCCCGGACGCCAGACGCCAGACGGCACTCTGCCTTGTCCCTGCCGCGGCTTCCGCATAAAGCATACGTTGCCAGCATAAAATACGCCAACAATGCTCCTGTGGATCTTGGCTTAGAGTTGGCCATTGTCTTGACGCCTTGCTTTTTCTTTGCCCACCGAGCCCGCTCTCTCTCGCTACCTACCTGTTAAGAGGCCAGCTCACTACGCCTACCTACTAACCTACCGGCTACCTACTTACCTAGTAGCTTCCTTGGTCCGGCCCATCACGTACGCTTTCACGCTCTCACCACCTCCCAACCTCAATAACCGCACCTACGCCTCTCCCTCTTTTCGACTCACGCACTCTTATTACTCTTCTTCGCTCCCTCTCCCACCTGGACTCCTCGGTCCTGCTTCAGTCGCTTCCTCCTCTCCTCGCCACTCACCACACACCACTCGCCCGCTCCGCCACCTTCTCTTCATCCTCTCTCCCGAGGCGTGGCTCGTATTGGCAGTATTGGCAGCGACAACCTCCAGCACCGCTCTCCAGTGCTACCTAGCTCGCCATGCCGGCCACACGAGTCCTCGTCTATCTGCTTCGTCGCGACCTGAGAATCTGCGATAACCCTGTTTTCCACCGTCTTACCTCCACTTCGGACCATGGCTTCACTCACCTGCTCCCCGTCGTCGTCCTGCCTCCCGACCAGATCGAGACATCCGGCTTCCTCAGCCCTGGCCAACCCTCTCCTTTTCCGCCAGCCAAAAGTAAAGTCGGCAACTTTTGGCGCTGTGGTCCTCATCGAGCCAAGTTCCTTGCTGAAGCCGTCTGGAATCTCAAAGATACCCTTGTCTCCCGCCAGAGTGGTCTGATTGTCCGTATTGGAACTCCCGCCGACGTTGTCAGCGGTATTATCCAACACTTTCAGTCTTCAAATACGGCCGCCATTTCCGCTGTCTGGATGACTGATGATGTTCCTATTGAAGAGAGACGACACCAGGACGACATATCCGCCGTCTGCGACAGAGCCAATGTCGATTTTAGCCTCATCCCCGACGAGAAATACTACATTGACGAGTACGTCTCTACCTACCCTTCCACTATCATGACTAGGACATATATCTAACACCTTCTCTACCTATCCAGTCGTGACCTCGACATTGCTACCCAAGATCTTCCAGATGTCTTTACAACCTACCGCAAAGCACAGGAGCCTCTGCGCGATAAACCGCGCCCTGTATATCCCGTGTCAAACTCGTCCCTTCCTCCATTCCCACCGGACGCCTTGATACCCTCACAGCCCGTGCCTTTCCAAGTACCCGATACCCTGGACGCCTTCAAGGAATGCCTTGTGAAACCGCTTGTTTTCGACCTGCCCAATCCTCCTCTTCAACCCCACGATGCCCAATCCGCCCACCCTTTCGTTGGTGGCGAGCAGAGCGCAATGGTTCGATTGCAACATCTAGTCAAGTCAGGCGCCGTGTCAGCCTACTCTGATACACGGAACGGTCTTCTCGGCACCGAATTCAGCACGAAGCTCTCCGCATTCCTCTGCCTGGGTTGCCTGACTGCCCGGCAAGTACACAGCGAACTGGTCAAGTTTGAGGACGGCACCGATACCCGGTACCAGGACACCCCCGGATTCGGACAAGGGGAAAATAACGGTACCAAGGCAATTCGCTTGGAGCTGCTGTGGCGCGACTACATGCGGCTCTGCACCAAGAAATTCGGTGCAAAGCTGTTTGCCGCTTCTGGTTTCCGACAAGTCGAAGGCTATTCCAAGAAGTGGAAAACGGCCAGCGCCGCTACGGCCAGCGCCGACCAAGACCCGCCTCCTCAAAGAGTTTCTGAAATAATACAGCGCTTCTTACAAGGCAACACAGGAATGGGTCTGATAGACGCATCTCAGCGAGAACTATTCCTAACTGGGTACACGTCAAACCGAGCGAGGCAAAACGTCGCCAGCTTTTTTGCAAAGCACTTGGATATCGACTGGCGGTATGGGGCCGAATGGTACGAATGCATGCTGCTTGATTACGACGCCTCATCCAATTGGGCCAATTGGCAGTACGTTGCCGGTGTTGGCAACGATCCCCGCGGCGATGCCCGGATTTTTAATCCCGTCAAACAAGCGTTCGACTATGACAAGCAAGGAGACTACGTCCGAGCTTGGATCCCCGAAGTCCGAGGCTTTGAAAACATTGAAAACGTGTTTCAACCCTGGACAGCGACACCCGAGGAACTGGAAAGGCTAAACCTCACCAATAATATCATGGTCACAGACCCGCTCAAGAAAATAGAGTTTACTGTCGATCGCAAACCCAAGTCGCAAAGACGTCCGTTTGTCCGCGGAAGAGGCCCAGTCAACGGCCGAGGCGGAAGGCGCGGCGGCGGCCCGTCCGGGTTTGCTCGCGGAGGCATGCCCCTGCCCATGCCCATGCAGGTCGTCCCGGGATCCATGGATGGCATGGTCCCCGGTGGTCTTCCCACAAGTCCGCACATGTATGGGACGGTCGGCATGGGATACGACCAGCAGAGTTATCCGTGGAGCCCGGCTCCGATGGGCATGCCGCCGCCTCTTCACCACCCAGCGCCACCACCTCACCACTGGGTGCCCAACCCCGGCGCTCCCGTGGTGAGCAGCGGCTGGGTCTCTGGGGGGCCGCACATGTTTAACGAGTATAACAACATGCAAGGAGCACTGCCGCCGCCCGCCATGCCATATGGGGGGCGTGGCAACGGACGCGGCGGCTACCCCCCCGGGCGAATGCATCAGGGCCGGGGAGGATACATGCCCAACTAGGGACGTACAGTAGCACGGGAAACAGCTAACGAGAGACGGAATTGGGTATACACTGGTTCATGGGACATTATAGACGGGGTTACTCTATCGGGTTGCATATTCCGGCGGTGTTTACGTTTTGTTTACGTTTTGTTTTGTTTTTTTCTTCTTCTTTGGCCTCTACAGGGGTTGGGTTTCTGCATGTGGGAGGGAACCGTTTTGAATACATGATACCTGTACCTACGTAATTTGACGACGGGGTACATAGGCGCAAATGACAGACCTATCTACGGTCCCGAATGTACATGTTGAACTCGGGACGTGGGCGTTCCGTACGCGTCGGCGGTTATGGATTGTGCTATCGCATATGCGTGTTATTGGGCGAGTGTCGAATACATCTTAACTCGCGCCTTGTGTCCCACGATGCTCTCAAGTCGGCCTTTCCTACACCTGTACGTATAGTTTCCTACATCGCCCCGTCCCTGCACCGGCACAGCGGTCGCGCAGACGCTCGAACGTGCTCTCCCCTGCGAGACGGGCTCAACCTGGACGCGCGCATGGTTTGTGTCCTGGTTTTGCTTACATGAAACGCCCCTTGCCGGACCGGCTGGCGCGCGAGAACTGGACGTGGTACACGGGAGCCACCTTTGCGAGCGTGGTCAACCGCTACCCCCGCCAGACCGACTCGTGAGGGCGTGTTTCTGTGTACGTGGATGTTGTCGGTTCCCTTGGGGATGCGGTTTGGCTTCGGTGCGTGTAAGCGCGCTGTTGCCGGGACATGAAGGAAGATGGAGGTGGAGGGAGACGCGTGTGCTGGGGAGGATGAGCGGCTGCAAGGGGACTTTGTGTAGCCTGAGTTGCGATGCGACGAGTAGAGGTTGGGCAGTCAGGGGAAGAATGTGAGGGCTGTTGGGTAGCGATGGTGGGAAGAGTCGGAATCGGAATGTGGACGGATAGCTAGACGTAAGAAGACGCATTTCTATATTTTTTTTTTTGTGCCCAGTGAGTTTGTTTAGATCTGAGGCGGGTGGTTTTCGGTTTTTTTTTTCTTTATTTTTTTTTCTCTTCTTCTTTGTAGACCTCGAGGTTACGTCTAGGATTGCATTGTTCGTTAATAAAGGAAGACGCAGTAAATCGGCCGCGTTGGCATAGTACGTCCCCCCGAATCCAATCACGCCATCAACGTCATCCACGGCCTTGGAATGCCAAGAAAGTCTTGCGCAAGGCAAACTGCAGCGTGCTGCCCTGCCTTCGGGCCAACATACGCGCCTGATGACGGCATACAGGGTAGGCGGCCAACAACTGGGCGAGAGCCGCCGTTGCGCATGCGCTTGTCTTTTTTTTTTGTGTTTCCGCGGAGCCTTAGAGATTCCAACGCGGTTAACTAGTGATTTCTATAGCTTGTGGATGTCTCATTAGGGCCTGAACTGTCGCGCCGTGGTAGCCTTTTCAAGCTCTGCGTATGAGGCACGACCTCGCTCTGCGTCTACTCCCGTTGGAATCAGGCGCAACAAAATGGAAACCCAAAATGGAAGCACTCTCTCACTGTAACTAACACGCGTACATCCCCGACAAAAAATAAAGAAAAAAAAATACCTAGTAAGGAAGAACGGCGGTCACCGGGCTGCACCTACCCGGCGCGTCGCTCCACCAGTCTCAACTTTGTCGTGAGAACATGGCGACCAGGAAAACCTGACCGTAAATGCTTGCGCTTGAAGGCTGCCCGTAACCTCCCTCTTTCCCGCCAGTCATCTTGTTTCAGCCCACGCTTCTCTCCTTGCGTGTCACCCAGCAAGAAAGGCTCCGGTCCCGGCCCAGAGTGCCCTTTCGCTCCCTGACGTCGCACCGCAGCGTCTATGCTGTCCTCGCCGGGCAAAAGTTCAATAATAAGCCAACTAGGGAAGGAGTTTGCGCAACGGTCTTACCCGCCCCCTTTCCTTTAACACGGTCTTTTCCCCCTTTTTTTCTTGCAACTCTCATGCTGTACGCCCAGAGGTCGTTCGCAAGGCGGCTAAAGACTTTGCCTGATTGGGGGAGGGAGGAGGGAAAAAAAGACCCTTCTGTGAGAGGAGAAAAGAAGAAGAAGGGCCCCTGTTGTGATTCATCGTCGTACCAGGCAGCTTTCGACGTTGCACATCTGCCCCGAACAACCCCAGATCGACTTTCTTGCAGGACGCGTGCGGGGGAAACGTCATGATGGGATTATATATAGAGGCCTTTGTCTCGCCGTCGTTTTCGAGTCTCGTCTTGGCTTGCCGTTCAAACGTAGCAAGACCAATAGCAGCCCAATCGTCCCAGATCTGCGAGGGCGGCAAAAGCAGAGCCGCACCGTCGACGGTGCTTCTTTCCTTTCACACTCGCTTTCGCCCCAGCCCAGTCCCGGACCAACAAGACTTGGGGTGCAAAAGACCTTCCTCGACAATGGCAGACCCGGACGACAGCATCGTTTCCCCTCCCCGGGAAGAACAGTCGAGCACCGCAAGCAGCGAGGCCTTGACGGAGATCATCGCCGCGCAGAGTCAGCCCGCCAACGCAACGCATCTCTCGCTTGAAGAGTCAGAGTATCTCGCAGCAGAAGACGTCCACATTTCGGAGGGCACACTGCGGCAAGTACCCCCTTTCCCCAGGTGTAGCCCCAGGGCGCTGTCGCTGACCGGCCCCCAGAACAGCATCGAGCCGTGCCTCACCACCTCGGGGCGCACGGGTATACACCAGGACGGTACATCTTGAAGCTGCCCACATGCGGCTTCAAGATATCCTAGCCGAGACGGACGACGAGCATGCGGAGCGGTACTCTGTTGAGGAGACCGCGGACGAGTTCGACGAAGAGACGAGGAAGCTCGAGGAAGATGTCTACCACACTCGCGAGACCAGGTCAATAAAATGGCTCGAGGAACGAGGAATCCCCCTCTTGTATGACCCCAAGCACCTCATGCGCGTGGCCAAGCAGCCGGAGCGGTTCGCGGGCATGCTCCGGCCGTTCTACTACCACCCGCCCATAGATTTTGACGCGCCCATAATCAACTTCTTTGAGCGGCAGTGCCTGCGGTTTGAGGAGTTCCATCGCTGGCAGGCATACAACCGCGACATGGACACGATGCAGGACGAGGTCATGGAACAGGCGTACAACGCCGCGGTCGTCCGCGAGGCCAGAAGCGGCCGCGAGTGGCAGGCGCTGATGGCGAACCCGCGATTGGGGTACAGCGATCTTCGCAGGCAGGAATTCTGGCGCAGACGCCGGGAAGAGCGGCTGCTGCTACACGATGACGACTGCGCCAACTTTGAGGAGTACGAGGTAGGCGTCCGCGCGCGCCTGGCTCGCAACGGCGTGGAGGCGCCCAGGGGGTTTGCGCTGAGCAGGGAGTTTCCGGCGCAGAATCGGTTGACAATGTGGACAGAGTACCTTGCGTTTGAGTACTGGCACATGGAGCAGATGAGCGACGACGTCGACGACTGGCGAGTCAAGCACGACGCCGCGTACGAGCGGCTGCAGCGACGGACAGTGCTGCGCGCCCACGAGACGGCTGAGTACCTGGCAACAGACGAGAGCGCGTTGCAACAACGTGTAGAAAGGGACCGCGCCTTTGAGCAGCACGACATGGCGGGACTCGAGTTTGCGCGGCTGCAGAGGCGACCCCGAGGCCGGAGCCACGAGCAGATGTTCATGTCGCACATCCGACGCAACCGCCTGCTCGCCGAGGCGCAGGCCGCTCTTGAAGAGGCGGAAGCGGCCAAAAACGCTGCGGTGCGGCACGAAGAGGCCATCGCGCAGTTCCTGGAGGAGACGGAGCCGTACCGGGAGGCGTGCGACATCCGGCAACGTCACGAGTTCCTCCTCGCCTGGGCCAAGGACAGGTTTTACGACATTCGAGCCGAGGCCGGCCAGTTCAGCCCGCGCGGCGCGCCGCTCGTGTCGTTTCTCCAGAGCCATATGGCAACGCCGGCGAAGACTCCGGAGGCGGGACGGAGAACGCGTGTCTCTCGAGGTGGGGAGCAGCATCAGGCTGCCAGTGACGTTGAGGCCGGGCCAAGCAGCGACGAGGAACACCGGCCTGGATCTGGTGTCAGGGCATCCTCGGAGCCACCCCCCTCCTCAGCGTCTGCGTTGACGCCTGTCGCCTTGCCTCCTGTCTCGCGGTCTGCTGCTCCGCCGCCTCCTGCCGATGGACCTTCGGAGGTGCCATGTGTCGTTGATGAGTCTTCGGTCGAACAGCTTTCGGTCGAACAGCCTTCGGTCGATGGGCCCCCAGAGGAAAATCCTGCAGTCGATGAGTCTTTCGTCGAATGTCCTACCGTCGAAGAGTCATCCATCGAACGTCCTTTGAACCAACCACCTCCAGTCGACCAGCGAGAAGCACTATTCTCCGAGGCCGTGCAAAGCACCGAGGCACAGAAACTACCCGTTTCTCTCGTCGTCACGAGCGAAACTGACGCAACCATCTCATCGCCTGCGCCCATGCCAGCCCCTCCTCAGCCACGAAGAAGCGCACGCATCGCTTCCATGCACCAAAAGGCCACCGAGGAGAAGGCGGCGCTGCAAAACACCCAAGCAAGTGTCCGGTCGGAAAGCTTGCCAAGGACGAAGAGAAAGAAGGATGTGGCGTCGAGGGGGGGCAGCAGCCGGAAGCGAGGGTGCGGCAGGATGACCGCGGAAGAGGATGCGCAGGATGCGGAACGGCCGGTAAAAAGGACCAGGCGGCGCACGGCAGGGAGATGACCTTTATTTCTTGTCTTCTATTCTTTCTAGATTTTTCGTATTCTGTTTATAGGGTGCCTTTGGGGGAGGGTTGGAATTTACGGACGGGCTACAACGGTTTTTCTTTTTTAGATTTGAGCGACGGATATACCACTTTCAAGGCTTTCCTCTGTATCAGTATTATTGTCGCTTTTTTCTTTTTGGATTGGGAAGGTGTTTGGTTCGGTTCCTTACAAGGTCGCAGATGATACCCAAGATAGATATGTCCCTTTCCCTTTATACAAGACTTTGCTACGTTGAATCGATGTGATGATACGTGGAATTTTGCCATTTTACGAGATTCTCTCGTTTCTAGCGTAGGAAACAATAAAAAAACAGCACATCGAACTACGGTCTACGCGCATTACCAGCCACCGCCCGTCGTAGCGACTGCACGCGTGCGTGCGCGCAACGTACAGTCTGACAATGGGTCGAGGCTATTTACCTCTGATGAGGGTTATTTCCTTGTTCACGTCGGAGTTTGCCCGCTTTTGAGACTCGGCGTCGAGATGTGCAGAGATGCCAACCCCCGGCACGTCGAGAAGAGCACAGGTTCCATGAGCTCGTCTCCGACGTTTTAGTGCCTCGAGGACAGTGTATACTACCGTGCTACGCAAGACGCTGGTAGACGGCCTCCTTTTTCACTTCTCTTTCGGCTCTTCCTGGAGGCTGGTGTTGAGCTGGGTAGCGCGAGGAGACTCCGTAGAAAAGGACCGTCGCGAGCGTGCCAGTCTTCAAATCGTGGTGCGACGTTGACTTGCTCGCGCGCCGGAGAGGGAGTTCGCCGGATCGGCTGCCCAGCGTGCTGCCGCTCGCGAACCTGGCCAGGTTCGAGGCCTTCCTGCGCCGCGTCACAGCAGACCATCGGTTTCGCGCCCATACGAATACTGCGCACAGCTCCCACCCCCTGCGGCAGGCCGTGGAACTCGTGCGCGTAACGCGTGCGTGCTCCTCGAGAAGAGAAGAGAGAGGCTGGGGCGGTTAAGCCACCCACCGTATAGGTTGGGATCGGGAACGGCGGTGAAGGCGCATAGGTACGGTGCGACCCAGCGCGCACATGCCGTGCGTTTTCCAATATATACGGTCGTTGTGTGCCCCCGCCCAGTTTCATTCGGCTGCGGTCGGTGCCACGAAGGCCGCAAACCAGCCGCTCGTGGCCAGCGCATGGAGGCCGGCCCGGTGCTACATTTCTCGGGTTGGATCAGTTGTGGTACTATCTGAAGGGGGGGACGCAGGGGGGGGG
>LUFD01000154.1:0-17961 GCA_003025255.1 Cordyceps pruinosa
CCTACTAGGGATCCTAGTAACTGGCGCTAGACACGACTTTTGAAAGCGACATTCGTACCTAGGTACCCTTTGCTTCCCGGTAGCCCCCACGGGAACGGGCATCATCCCGAGACACGACGCAATAGCAAGCTATGCATTCAATTATACAGTCTAGGTATTCCAAGACGGTTGACTCTTCTCCTTCTTTTTCTCATAAGCCGTTATCAATTTAGTGATGCCTCCCGGTCTGAACGCCTAAAAATAGCTGCCGGCTACCTCGCCCCAGCCACATCCCTGCATCAGCAACTCGTAGAGCAGGAAGTCACCTGTACTTGTGCAGCCGACAGGCAGTTGACAACTTCGCGCACATCCATCAGCCCAACCTCTCAACCACGTAACCAACGCAAACCATCCGCTCAAGCGTTGCTTTTTTATTTCCAATCTAGAAAAATAATGCAAAAATCCATCAACCTTCCCTTCTTGGTCTCCAGCCCTTTTCAGCACCCACTACCGTTTCATTCGCCAGCTTTTAGCGTCCCCTCGTACAGCCACACTGGCCCTAGCACCCAGCCAAGGCAGCTTCTGCGTCCCAAGCCTGTCGTCCGTCCTTGTACCAGTGACCTCCACAGCCTCGTCACTGCAAGGCTTCTGACCCCTGGCAGGCCACGTCCCTTTGTCTCCTCGACTTTTCCCTCTCTGCCAAGCTCTCTCTCTCTCTCTTCCTCTTCCTCCTTTGTCCATTCCTTGCTACGCCCATCCAACGTCGGCTTCATCTTTTAGCATTTATTCTTTCCTTCATCTTTGCACCACCTCGCTTCTTATTGCTCCTCGCCGTTTATACCCGATTTGTCCGACACCCACCACCCCCCCTTTCACTCCAGTTCTCTCTCGACCAACGGCTCGCCCCGAATTTCCACCCGCTGATCGTCGGCTTCTTCACTGCTGATCTACCCCCCTTCCTTACCGAAAGAAAACCTCCAACCTCTTCTCCCTTGCGCTCGCCGGCTCACGAAACCTCCTCCCACCATGCGGTACTCTCTCCTAGCCTTTGCCCTCGGTGCCGCCGCTTCCGCCATTCCTGCCTCCTCGGTGGGGGCCTGCTTCCGCGAACACGCCGACGTCCTCGCCTCGTTCGCCGACTGCGCCTCGCAGGGCTCCCTCGCGTCCTGTCTCGCGGTGCTCGATAGCAGCGCGGACGCGGCCGCCATCGAGGACTGCTACACCTCGGCCGGCTGCTCCGACGCCGCCCGCCAGGCCCGCCATGCCCTCGCGCGGTGCGACGAAATCCAAGCTGAGAACGCGGACCTGCGCCGCCGCGACGCCGCCGCCGCCATGATCACCCCCGCGCCGAACATGCTGCTGGCCGTCCGCGAGAACGCCCAGGGCGACGACTGCTTTACCACCGAGGTGACCACGCAGAAGATCTGCCCGGGCTTTGTCTCGGGTACCTCGCAGCCCTGCCGCCAGGGCCCCGTCACCGCCAAGTCGTGCCGCTCCGGCTGGGTCTGTACCGAGGACCCCAACGGCAAGGACATTTGCATGGCCAAGGTCGATCGCCTCGACATCGGCGGCATCATCATCGCCATCGCCTTCTCCGTCATCATCGTCGCCGGCATCGGGTCCCTCATCTTCATGTCCTGCGCCGAGAGCCGCGCCCAGAAGAAGATGAAGGCCCGCGCCGAGGCCACCGCGCTTGCCCGCGCCGCGACCAAGAAGAAGCGCGCCGAGGAGGTCCGCGCTCCCCTCATGGCCCAGCAGCAGCAGCAGCCCGAGTACGCCGCCCAGGGCGGCAGCGTCAACCCCTTTGGCGACGGCCAGCCTCGCTAACCTCGCCGGCCCATTTTTGCTATTTATGGAGTTTCTTTATCGTGTGGCATTTTCACAAAAAACTCAAGCGAGGTGGTCAAGGATGGTGTAATTACAAAACTTGCAGCGGATATGTAGGACAAGCGAAGGAATTGGAGAAATGTAGGCATGGTCTCTTGGAAATAGGGAAGCCGCCTGCTATTTTTTATCATTATGGTGTTGGTAGCTCTGCTTTTTACATGATTTTGGGTTCACCACAGCGCTACAGGAGGACTCTGGATATCTTTACCTAGCTTCTGTCGTCCTGCAAAAAAGCGTACACAACTCATAATGTCTCTTACTGCGCGGTGATGGCGGCATGCCTAGCAGGAACTAGGCCATAGTGTAGCACGAGCCGTCGCTGACTGAATCACGCCGCGACAGCTACACACACCAGAGTACAGGACCCTCGCTGCCCAATCCGTCTTTCCTAGCTGGCGTTTCCTCACACACCTTCGCTCGACTTGTAGACAGTCCTTGTCTGAGAAGAACGGTGCGCGGTGGCCTCCGCAAGCTCACCGTGCGCCAGGAGCAGATATACACACATAGGAAGGGAGACACGCCGAGGGAAAATGGAGACAAAGGTTCAGCATCAACTACCTAGAATGCCCTGTGTATCAACAGTTAACGAAACAAAAAAGGAACAAGAGAAGAAGAAGAAGCGCGTCGGCAGTCACACATCCGCAGCGAGCAAAGAAAGCATCTATCCTTTGGCGCCTTCCCAAGGAAACCAACAGTCCCGTTGTTCTTTCAGCGACCGCGGCCCTACACAGCCAACCCCACACTTACTCTACATGATCCACGCGAAGTGACAAGTCCATGCACCCTACACGCCCACACATCTCGAGCGAAGCGAGGAGCCTCCTGCAAAGCCGGGAGAAATTAGGGCGCTGTCACTGTCTCTTCTATGATGCCTAATCGCTGGAGGAGATTTGGCCTGCGCGACGGGCTCGGGCTGACGTCGCTCACGCTAGCCGCGTCGCTGCAGCCGCCGCCGCCGCTGCCGCCGCCGCCGTCTTCGACGCGGGGCGTGCCCTAGAAACCCCGCATCGACGCGGCGGAGAATCCTATGAGCGGGCTGCCAATCTCGCCCGGCGCGCCGACCGGTTGGCGGAACGCGGCGGGGATACCGCCGCCGCCGCCCCCGGCACCGCCGGCGAGAAGCGTGTCGAGCGGCATGGTGGCGTCGGGTACCCAGCGGACGGCGTGGCCGCCGTTCTCCTGGCGGACCACATCAAAGGTGCCGCCGCCATTGGAGGCACTGCCCTCGGTGTCGCAGAGGTCGAGCAGATCTTGCGTCGAGATGGTAGGGTCGTGGAACTGGCTCTCGATGTAGTTGCGGAGCGCGCCGACCTCGACAAAGTCGGCACCGTCTACGCTTTCGCTGCCGCCCGCTAGCGTCTTGCACGCGGCGCACAGCATCTGCCGGATCGCTACATGGCGCGACGGTTGTGAGACATTGCGCATGCTGCCACCGCCAATAGGTGAACCGACGGTGAAGCTGCCGGGGGACATGCCAGGCGGAGGCGCACCCCAGCCGTGGTTGCTGAATCCGGGAGGCGGGAAGTGTTGGCCATTGGTTGGGGCTGGTGGAGGTGCCCAGGGATTATGACCACCACGCGGGAAACCGCTATCCATAAAGGGGCTCGTGGCGAAGGCAGAAGGGCGCGGCCCGGGCGGCTGTGTGCGGAGGTTGCCAGTACTGAGATCCGGTCGTAGAGGTTCGTCGTCCTCAACAAGCACGCTACTACCAAGGTGCTGCGTGTCGTCGTTGCCGTCTTGGAGGCGTCCGCGCGATGTGCTTCCCGGTCGTCCTATCGGAGCTGGTCGTCCAATGGGCATGGCGGCGGTGCCAATAGCATCAAACGTGCCGGAACCCTGGCGGGTGTGCGTTGGTGGGTGTACTTCGGCCGGCATGCTGCCGTATCCTTGGTTGATGGGAAACTGTTCGCCAATGGGTTGGTGGAACCCGGGAGGGCCGATCGGGCCGCCCGTAGGCATGCCGCGGCCAGCCGGTCCGTTAATGCCGGGAGGCGCCATCATCATGCCACTGGGGCTGGATCGGAACGCAGGAAAAACCGGGTCGTTGGGGAGTCGTGAGGGGAACCCAGGCGGCGCGTAGTGAGGCAGTCCCGGAGGCGGTTGCATTGCAATTGGGTTTCCGTGGAACGCAGCGGATAGTGCAGACGACATGCCAGTCGGCGAGACAGAGTACGGCACGCCAGGACCAGTCCCGAAACTCAGCCTGCGCTCCTGGCCGATGCTTCCCGGACTCGTATGGACAGCTGCGCTGGAGCGCGGAGACAGGCTAGGCGACGCAGTTGCAAAGGCGGCATCGTGTTGTTGGGATGGGGCTCGTTGTCGTGCAGGCGTTGGTGTTGGTGCCGCAGATTTGGGCAACACGGGTGTCGCAACGGGCACTTTTGGCGATGCAAAGGTGGCCGGATTCGGTGGATGGTGTGGCAAGACGGCCGTCGCTGGTACGGTTGCAGATTGCTGTGAGCGCTTGGCCAACTGTATCTGTGCTGGCACGAGTCCGGCAGCGACAGAAGCAGCTTTTGCTCGAGCCTTGGCCTCGTTTGCCTCTTGCACCTCTCGATGCGATCTGGCCGCCCTCGCCTCCTTGTCTTTCTTGTCGCGTTCCTGCTTCTCCTTGCGCTCCTGGGCCTCCTTGTCCTTTTGCTCACGGGCCTCCTTGTCCTTGACGCGCTGCTCTTCCTTGGCCTTCTTGTCGCGCTCCTTGGCCTCGCGAGCCCTGCGCTCCTGCTCAGCTTGCTTCTCCTTTTGCTCGTGAATTTTTCGCAGTCGTTCAGCCTCCTTCTTGAGTCGGGCTTCTTCTTCTGCTTTTCGTTGGGCTTCCTTGAGGCGGCGTTTCTCGTCAGCCTTTTGCTTCTGATGGGCAACGCGCTTCTGCTCTGCTTCTATGCGAGCGGCGTCCTCGGCAGCCTTTTCGGCCTCCTTGCGCGCCTTTTCCTCGGCCAGGGCCTGTTTCCGCTGAGCGGCCTTGTCCTTCTTCTTTTGCGCATTCTTGGCCTTCTTTGCTTTTTGCTCGTTTTCCTGACGACTTTCCTCTTCCAGTTCCTCGAGTAGCTTCTGTTGACGTTCCTTGGCCACTTTTTCCTTGTACGCGGAGAGAACGCGCTGCTCAAACATGCGAGCGGCGAAGATTTGAAACATGCGGCGTCCTTCCTCCATTCGCTGCGCCTCGGTCATCTGGTCCTGAAGACTGTGCTCAGTATGATAGGCGGAAGGCATGACGGAAGAACTGGAATATACCTCTTCGTCTTCATACTCCTCGTCCTGGCTGTCCTCGTAGTCGTCATCCTCGTCCTCGTCGTCGTCGTATTCTTCCTCCTCGGCGGGAGGATGATTGTGAGGAGCAGCGTAGGCGCCGTTAGGGTGGCCGAAGCTGCGGGAAAAGTCCTCTCTAGCGTCCTCCTCACGCGCCATGCGGCGCTCGGCGAGCTGCTCCATCATTTCTATGAAGCGCTTGCCATCGTTTTTAAGTAAGTCATCCGCCACGGTAAGAATGCCGCCTAGTTCCAGGTTACCATATGCACGCAAGAGTGTTTCTAGGAGCTTCGTACCCTTGACTTGAAGACTGTTGCCGAACGTCAGGAAATCGGCGACGTCGCGTTCGTGCGTGCTGTGAAAGGTCTCAGGAGGTTCGTCGTCACTATATTCGTCGTCATCCACTTCGTCTTCGCTGTACACTTGCTGAACGTCGTCGCCCACGTCGTCATCATCGGCCGCTTGTTCCACTATTCGCCCGTGCGACGCAGGATGCGAGGCGTAGGCGGCAGCGGGTAAGCCGCGAGAGGGCCGTATGGAGAATTCGCGAGAGGCCATCAACGGGGGTCCGTCGCCTTGATTGGCAAACTGCTCGAGTTCGAGATAGTAAGCATCGTACAATCCCTCCAGCTCCTCCTCAATGGCGTTGCGTTTGCGACCACAAACGGTGCAGCTGCAGGTGTGCTTTTGCTGCTCCTTCATCTTGCGCAGCACGGCATCCTTTTCCACCTTGACAAGCGACTTGCGCTCGTCCTCGCCGAGTCCGAGCCAAAACTCCTTGATTCGCTCGCGCTCCTCGTGGTTGCTGGTGCTCCATATCTTATCTCTGGACATGCCAGGCCCGCGGGGTGGTTCGGCGGAGGGCGGCGGTATGGAGGCGAGGTCGTCTTCGGCATCCTGGGAAGCATTCTTTTTCTTCTTCTTGCGGTTCTTCCTGGATTTGGATGGCTCGGAGGGCTCGCCGTTGTGGTGACGCGGATGGGGTGGTGGGGGGTAGGGGGGGTCGTCTTCGTCGTCGGTCGCGACCAAGTCCGCCTGTTGCGGGGGAGGCGGCGGCGGGATGGAAGCTGCGTGGCGATGAGCGCGAGAATACCCATGAGCGTGCGTGTGGGTATGATCGTGAGCATAAGCGTGGTTTGGCGCCGTGGGGTGGCCGTTGAGGGCGTTTTCGGCGGCGGCCTTTGCGGCGGCCTTTTGCCTGCGCTTTTGCTTCTTACGATTAACAGACGGGCCGGCAGAGTAGAGGTCCTCGTCACTGTCGTGGCGGGCGGCGGCGGCAGAAGCAGCAGCGGAAGAGGAGGCCGCGTGCTGGGGTTGCTGGGGTTGGCGAGCCAAATCATGGTCGTTTGTCGCGGACAAGGTTGGCGTGGCGGGCTGGGAAGACGAGTCGGAGGAGCCCTTGGGGACGGTGATGAACTTGGAGCCATCCTTGTTTGTGTACTTGGCGGTGTTTCTGGGCGATGCCAGCGAGGGAGCAGCCGGTTTGTGGTTGTTGGCCGGCATCGTAGGGCGATCTACCAGTCTCGCAGCGACGACGAGCTCATCAAGAGCGATGTGTGCCGCGGAGGGGGACGGGCGGAGGCGCAGCGAGGAGAGGCGAAAAAAGTAGAGCAGGCGAGAGGGGTGGTTTGCGAGACGGTAATATCGCGGCAGGGGAGGGGTGGCGCGCGAGCGTTGGGAGGAGGCGCCGATAAGTCTGCGAGAGAATGTTGGCGGCGCGGCGGCAAGCGGAGGGACAGTTGGGTTTGGCGGGTGGTGGTTGGTGGTTGGTGTGGCCGGAGGTGGCCTTGAGATGGATGGTGGTGGTGGTGGTGGTGGACCGACGTTTGGTGGAGAGAGGCTCTGACGCGGGTCCCTCCCGAAGCTGAGGCGCTGGCGGCCAGGTTCAGGGTCAGCGATGACGCCAATGGCTGGGGAGATGGGAGGGAGACGGGCGGATGGACGAGTCGAGTTTTGAAATGAATATTGTTGTGTCGTCGGGGAGGGGGCACGCGAAGACGAGGCCGGGCAGGATGGCAATTGCGTTGGCGCAAGATGGGCATTCAGAGGCCAAAGTCACGAATGGGTGGTGAAGCTGCGGAAAAGTACATGTGGCCGGTGAGAGGTACCTGAGGTATACATGTAGATTAGTACCCGGTGCAGGTACCTACCAGGTACTAGAAGGTACCTGTACCGAGTAACTGATGTGAACGCGGCGCTAGAAGCCTACAGAATACAGTGGTCTGGGGCGAATTGGCGCTTGCTCGGCGTATGTGATGTATGTACACGGTGAGTACCCCAATGACCAGCACGAGAAAATACAGTGGCATTATTCGAGATAATTTTCAAGTACTTCTTCCATCATGGCGCAAGCAACATTTACACTCGCAAGCCTACAATATGGAGGAGCACATCGATGCCACAGCCGCCAAGGTAGTAAATCGGCCAGAATTGCCACGTGACCTTGTGCGACTGGACTCGAAGACCCCTCAAGGTGCCTCTTCCCTTTCTGCCTTAGGCCTCATCAGCTTCTCGTTGGCGCTAGGTACCTACGCTCCTCTCTTTTGTATGCCATCGCATCACGAATGCACACCGGTCACACAATGCTCCCACTACCGCATTCTCCTGGCCCCAAGGCACAAAAGTGCCCCCGACTCTGGCATGCCCAATCCGGTATACATGCCCGCGTCAGACTGCAGCAGTTTGCCGTCAAACAGCAGCCGTCGCACAGGTTCCAGGCAAACAGACGGGACACAGCGTAAATCGAAAAGGCACGCATGTACGGGCTGAAAAGGCCAAAGACGCTGATGTAAGATACCGGTGATATTGTCCACCTCGTGCAGTTATGCCCGTGGCCGTGGCTGGTTTCAGCATGCCGCTACACACTGGCGAATAGCACAGTCCGACCCAACTACGCCTTGTCAACCACTTTCACCTTTGACGCAGCTAGACGGACACCGCACCACGGCACCTCGTCCCGTCACGGGACACTTTGTAGCTTTTCTCCCTGTGCTATGGTAGACCCTATCAATCCGCAGTGGCTGACATGTACAGCACGGCTGGCATCAAAGTCCGTATAGGTGCACCATTACAGGCGCGAGCGGCCGCTAGCCCCCGTCCCCATCAGCTAGCTCACGGCAGAGCTCGTGTTAGGCGGCTCGCCTTGGGTTGACCGGTTGAACATGGAACGACCTTGGCACGACTTGCAGCAGCCAGTGACGATCTGATGCCTGTCTCGTTCTTGACCCCGGAGCTAGTCGAGGCGCGCGGTGTGGTGTAGCGGTACGTGCAGTGCGCATGTTGTGGCTGGTGTCGGCGGCAGACGAGGTTGGTGCTTTTTATAGGGGGTTTATGGGCTATGCTGTATACTGGAACGGGCAGTCTCGTTCTCGTATTCATTCTGAAAGCGCATATTGCTGCCGTCGGTTGTTCGGGCAAGGCATGGCTCCGAGGTCTATGCTGGGCGAGGCTGCCACTACGATCTGTCCCATCACGATCTACATATCCACCAGGGTATATCGGTTGTTGTATGCTGTCTGTTGATAAAAACCTTGAGGAGATGGTGGAAAATCTGGCAAACTGGACGGGAAAACACGGGGCGTGGTAGAATGGCTGGGTTGAGAGGCGTCTGTGCTGGATAGATAGCCATCTGGATACGCGTTAGGTAGGCGACGGCAAGGCCGGAACTAGGAACCAATGCAGGCATATTTTGCCAGTCACGTTGGAAGCAATCAATCCCCCGTCGTGGAAGGAGTGATGATGGGGTTTGGAAGGGTTTGGAAGGGTTTGGGGTATCCGTAGTGGGCGCTCGTATCGTGGCGAGCTGGTTGAGGGAGTGGGAACAGCCAAGTCGCCGGCGGGAGGGATGTGGATAGGAGGGAAGTGACGGAGGATGGGGGATGTGGTGAGGTTTGGTATGTTGCTTCTTTTTTTATAGATCTTTTCATGTGGTCCAGAATACCAATTGGGGGAAGATATCTGTGTACTCTGTGGACAGTGATGCTATCATGAAAGTAAAGCATGAGCAGGTCAACTCCGAGTGAGGACGTGTGGCGCAGAAAGATGGCACCGGTTCTGGCAGAGAGGGCCCGCAATAAAAAGCAGCCCTGGCAGGTACCTGTACCTGGCGCTACTACACTACGGTGCCTGCCGGGGAGGTATCGCTGGCCTGGAACAGGGGACGTTCAACGCCAAAACAGTTGCCCAGCCGCTAAACAGCTCGGGTGTTGCAGCGGATTCTCGTACCCCAACGACCCAGCACAAGTACCTGTACCGCGCCTGCCACCGCCACAACAGCACAGCCAAGCACCGTCCAGCCTGGCTGAAGCCCTTTAGCCTCACTGCCACCTTGAGCTCTTTTCAGCTGTCGGTGTTCATCAACCAGTGCTGGGATACGCATGAGAAAAGGCAGCCGGCCAGGACGAGGTAGCTCCAAACGCAAAATCGCCAATACCAACTGTACCTGCCTGCCTACCTCTTACCTGCCACACATCCCCATTCACCTCGTATTCCCATCATTCCCCTTCTTCCCGTCTTCATTTCTTCATTTTCCATCCTCTCCCCGCCCGCCCCCCGACTCCTCGCTATTCCCGATCTTGGTACGCGTTGCCCCTGCTACCTCCTACTTATTGCGACCGCTGCCCGCCTACAACATCTCACCGCACGCAGCCTTGTCTCCCACCAGCCTTATTCAGCGCTTTCCATCACCCTCTCGCGCTTTTTCTCTTCCCCCATCCTCCTCGTCCTCATCCTCGTCCTTCCCGCCTCGTCATCCATTCTCTCGCTCGACCGAAACCTCGCCAATTCTCCTCCGGCGCCCGACCCCTCGACCCCTCGGCCTCGAACGAACCATCCCGCCAGCTCGCTTCCGCGCCTTCGCCCTCTCCGCATCTACCGCTTCGCCATCCCCCGTCTCCCCGGCCGTCCAGCTGAGAGCCTCCTCTGACTGTCTCCGCCTCAAGCTGCTGGGCTGGCCTGTTTCCTCGTCCGTCTCCCGCCGACCCGACACCTCACATACCGCCGCCATGGCCGCCGCGAACCCCCAAAATGTCATACGAAGGCAAGCATCCCCTCGCCCACTTGCTGCGCCATCCAATTACATCCCTATCCTCTCCTCCATCACATACCCCAAGCCATTCTGCCCGTCATGCTAATACCCGCCCTGCAGAAAGCTCGTCATTGTCGGCGATGGTGCCTGCGGAAAGACCAGTCTCCTCAGCGTCTTTACCCTAGGCTTCTTCCCAACTGTGAGTTCCAGCACCATAATTTTTGACTTGTCATCTGGAAACAAAGGCTGACCCAATTTAGAATTATGTGAGTCTCCCATTGCCTCGCCTTCCTATCACACTACTGACTCGACCACCAAGATCCCGACCGTCTTTGAGAATTACGTCACCGACTGCCGCGTTGACGGCAAGTCTGTCCAGCTCGCCCTCTGGGATACCGCCGGCCAAGAAGACTACGAGCGACTGCGCCCTCTAGCCTACGCCAAAGCACATGTCATTCTCATTGGCTTTTCCGTCGATACCCCCGATTCCCTCGACAACGTCAAGAACAAAGTACGCAACCCCGACCCCGCGGTCCCCGAGCCGCTCCCTCCCCTAACCCACCATTACCAGACCATTTTTCTGCCACTCTTCTTCCCTTTTACTAACAAAGACCTCACCTCAGTGGATCACAGAAGTCATGGATCTCTGCCCCGGCGTCCCCATAATCCTCGTCGGCCTCAAGAAGGATCTGCGCGAAGACCCCGTCGCTATTGAGGAAATGCGCAAAAAGTCCCTGCGCTTCGTCACAACCCACGATGGCGAGTCTGTCGCCCGCGAAGTCGGCGCCAAGCGATACCTCGAGTGCTCCAGTCTCAGCGGCGAGGGCGTCGACGACGTCTTCGAGGCCGCCACCCGCGCCGCTCTGCTGACCTTTGAGAACGGCGAGGGCTCCGGGTGCTGCGTCGTCTTGTAGAAACGCCCTTTCCGCTCGTTCTCCTCGCGGTGAGAAACATACCGCCCAGATTGTATCACCTTATACCGACGAGTATACGCCAAAAAGACCCAACTCCAGAGCCTGGGGTTCCTAATTACGCCCGCGCATAAACCTGCGCCGCTTTCGATGCATGAATCTAGGCAGATGCTACCTACACCACCCAAAACACGACCCCAGACAGGCGAGGACCGCAAACCTCGACATGTCCTTTTCTCGTTTATATATCAACATCTGGCTCTCTACCTAGCCATCTCTCTAAAACTAATTTAGCATATTTGAATTTTCCATGGATAAAAGAATGTTTTCTTGTTTGAATTGCCTTTTTCGCTTGTGTTTGGCTTCTCTTCTGTTGCTCTCTACCTGACAAAACTGACGACCTTGCGCGTGAATGTTCGGGGCTGGTTTCATGGGCTGGTGCGATGTTGGCTTGCGCGCATGTGCAAAATAGCTGGGCTTGGTGGCTTTGAGCATTTGAGCAAGTAAAGTACTTGAGCAATTGCGTGAGCGAATACTGAGAGCGATCAACTTGACCAAATCACACATGCAAAACACTTGAAGCGACCCAGTTAATGAACATGCGTTGCGATTGCGAATACTGGAACTGAGCGGCATACTGCAATCTATCAAGACAATGCTCGACATAGGAAATGTTAGGAAAACAAAGCAGATCCCACCCTTCGCCCCCCCGCCATCATCCATTACCGGTCTGCAATAATAATACACGTAATCGAACAAACAATGCTGATGAGGAAAGCTCGTGGGTTGAACAGGTAAAGCTCATGGGACTTTGCCAAACACTGTAACCAAGTTTTGACGAAGCTTGCCTCACAACAGTAAAAACATTTTTTTTTTTGCTTTGCGTTTTTTTCTTTCGTAAACGTTTCAATCCATGGCCTTCTCCACGACGCTATCGCTTCCAGTCGTGGTTCCAGGCCTGGGCCGCAGGGGTCTCCGTCTGCATTCGCGCGTACTCGATGGGGATGGCGTCGCCGTTCCAGACGCCCTTCTTCTCCATGGCCACGCGGTACAGGTAACCCTCGCCGCGGCCGCCAGGACCCTCGGCCGTCCGCAGCGCCTCGCACGCGTGCCACATGCCCGCGCGCATCCGGTCCCGCTCCTTGTGCTGCGCCTCGTGCTGCTGTCGCCGGAACAGCTGCCACGCCCGGTGGATTGTCCAGTGCCGCAGGTGCCGCTGCCGCGCCATGCGCAGCGGCGGCGGCGCTGGCGAGAACATGTTTTGCTTGAGCGTCCGGACCTTCCTCCCGCTCTCCGTCAGGCCCGCCGACTTCCCCTTGGCCTTGCGCTTTGGCGCCGACGGCTTTAGCTTGCCGCCGCCGCCACCCTGGTTGCCCTTGATTGTTTGCGGCGTCGCTTTGCGGGCGAGCGACGCTGGCGCCGCGCTAAAATATCTTCTTGTTACCAATGCCAATCCAGCCGTTGCGGGGAGAATAGGCGTCTGCTGCAGCGAGAGGCTGCCAAAGAGTCGCATCATGGTAAGTGTCGAAGTCATTCTAGCGGGCGTCAATTGGTGTTTAAGAGGTCGCTCTCTTGGGCGCCTTCGGAGGCTTCTTGGGCTTAGTCTTGCCGGGGAGGCTTGGGCTTGTTTTTAGAACCCTTAGGTCTTCCACGTCCACGCTTCACCGGCGCCTCTGGCTGGCTAGGTTCCGGAGACTGTTCCGCTTCAACAAGTAGCACAAGCCTGGAGAATAGGTGCGTATCGTTCTGCGGAGGTGTATCGGTAGAGGTTGTAGGGATTTGGTCGGTAGAAGCCGGAGGGATTGGGTTGGTAGAGGCTGGCAGGAATTGGTCGGTAGAGGCCGGAGGGACTGGGTTGGTAGAGGCTGGAGGGACTGGGTTGGTAGAGGCGGGAAGGGTTTGGTCGGTAGAGGCCGGAGGGATTAGGTTGGTAGAGGCCGGAGGGATTAGGTTGGTAGAGGCCGGAGGGATTGGGTCGGTAAAGATTGGAGTTGAAGAGGACAGTGAAGATTGAAGGGCATTTGCAGGTAGAGGAAACAATTGACAGCGAGGAGGGATCACGGAACCAATATCCTCCAGCGAGGAAACAGTTCTGATAAGCTCGAGCTCCCAAAGCGCAACGAATCTAGGGGCAACGTCGCGATTGGCGTAATCGGGGGCGGCAGCGGACCAGCCAAAGTCGGGTAGATCGAGCGTTCCGTCTGGATCTTCAGGTGTCCAATCGCGATAGAGCGGAGAAATTTGTGAATGTAAATCCGTCGCAGAGGCCTGTGTTCCAATAAGTCTCTGGTGGGAAGCAAATTCGATGTAGTCAGGGTCGTCGTGGATCCCCTCCGACAAGGTTGGGTCGTAGTCCGGATAAACGTTTGGCCGGCGCCAGGCACTGCCTGGTGTGTTGGTCGGCTCGTTCATCGTGTAAGCGATGAGGGCGTTGGCGAATGGACAGGGCCGCGAAACGAAGGTAGGATATTTCTGATTGATTTTGGGAAAATATTGATTTTTGAGAAAAGATATGGCAGACTGCTGTCGGTGGTGAAGGTGGCTATCGGTGGTGAAGGTGGCTATCGGTGGTGAAGGTGGCTGTAGAATACTCGGTGCGGAAAGAATATCGTGGTAAGATGTCAGTGGCTGCTGGCGATTATATACTGCTCGATGCCAACGACCACCATGGGGGCCCCATCTAAGGACGACACAACCTGCGTGTACTCTGAGCGAATAGCTTCGCGCTTCTTCTGCTCTAGTTCTCCTCGGTAAACTTTCACGGCAAGCTCTGCTGCTTGCGATTGGCGACTCACGCGGTACCCGCCAGGCCGTAGCTACTTCCAATCGAACGAGAAAAGTCTCCCATGGCGCTTCTCGATGGCTTCTCGCTTGATACCCCACCGGTCAACTCTTCGTCGCGTACATGCGCGTTGGGATTGGCGAGTGCCACGGCCCACTGTGCACCAGAAGCACGGCTGCTTCCAACGGACCGAAAGAAAGACTTCGCAAGCGCTGTTCGGTGAGAGCTTCAAACCTTGACGTGCCTAGTTCTGCTTGCTAAAACTTTTGTGGCGTAGAACTAGCTCCTCGAACAGTACAATATACAACTCGACTCAGGCATACTCCGTGGCATATAAGAAGAGCTTCCTGCCCGGGTTCTGCAGAGTAAAGTTCCAAACCACTCCTACTTCGAAATCACAGCATCTTCAATAACTTTGGCAGTTAAGCCTCAAATCATGAGCCTCGCTACTTCTTCATCTATCACTCTACGCGTGCCTGCCTCTGCATGGCCGTTTATGCCTTCCTCGGAAACACCCGACATGCCCACTGCGTGGACGGGACGGGTTCAATTGACTCCAGATTACGAACTGCTGGACGATACATTTGTTTTTGTCGGTTATTTATTGTCACTACCCCTTGTTTCTATGACAGAACCCCCTGTTCTCATACCAGAGGCCACTGTTATTGTGAACTGGCTGCCGCACAACATCAGCCAGGTCATTATGGGAGGAACAGAAGACTACCTCTTTACCACTGAGTCGGACACTCTCGTCGACACAGAAATGTCGGACTATGTGACTGATATTGATTGGGATGACCAGCATCTTCTTGATGAATCCCAGCCCATGGTTTGGGAACGTACTTACGTCGTTGAAGGAGGTGCTCATCGATCCATTTTATTTTAGAGAAGGAGAGTCCTTCTCTAGTAGGTAGTTCTTTACTTTATTACTACCTTTCTACGGTCACCCATTCATACATAACCGGCTATCGGTCGTCACAATTGACGAGGATAACGCCATCATGGTCCTGAGTTGATGAAGCCTACCACGCCCATCATCCTCGAGCATACACTACCAATTTTGACACACATTCATGATTTATTCCCGTGACTGAATAGTTAGGTGCCTTAGTATGGTTCAAGTCCTTAAATCCGCCCCGTAGACACTCGACCCCATCGCTCCTCACATCTTCCACTAGCCTGGCCGCCTGCACAGCCATGACGCTCTCGTCAAAACCAAAGCACTTGTACGTGTCTTTCCCGGCAGCCTCTTACCGAACGATGTCACAGGAAACTCCACATCCGCGTATCCCCCCTAGATATTCCCCCCGTACGCCTCAATGCTAGGGCGATGCGCGTCGCGCTGATACTGCGGCCCATGGCGTTTGTATGCGAGGGGCTGTGCATTAAAATTTCGCTGTCATGGGAACGAAATCACGCAGGCCTTGATGCAAAATCTTGCATCAGAACGGTGGGAGTGCCCCAGAACTGCGGCAGACCCTGTCGAGAGAGCGAGATGACCGTGGGTGTGCTGTAGGCTTCGAGGGCAGCGACGAATGCTCCTGCCGTCTCCTGTGTATTGGAAAGGCAAACGTACAGGATGTTGGGCATTTCACGATACAACTGCACCACAACTATCGGTTCGTATATTACTCCATCTTCACATGTGCCTATAGAATCGTGCGTAGCTGTGTCAATCGAGTACGAACCCTAAGGGCCAACCATGCGGAGCGCAAGGGCGGCATACTACCTGTTGTCAGGGCCCAAAACGAAACGAATTGGTCAAGGAAACAACGCACTATGTAAAACCTGAAAAGGCCAGACGTCATGGGAGCAAAAATACTCCTCCGGAATCCATTGGAAGTCGCAGCCATCGCGGGCTGGGGAACGCCATAGCGGCTATAGCGGCCGGCAGAGTTTCCGGTAAAGCCGCATTGTGGTTTTAGAGCGAGTTCTTTAGTTGGAAAACTTTAATCTACCACAGATTGCGCTGCGTCATTGCTTACATGCTGAAAATCCACCTTGTCCTTCCACGACATTGCCACGGAGACGGACAGGTCAGCTGCGCCAGCCCTGAGGTTTTCCAATTTCGCCGCAAGTGGGCTGCAGATCAAGCCTGCCGACTCGCGAGAAGCCAGCTATTGACGCGGAAACGTCCTTTTTGGGGGGAGTAATGCTCCTACACTCTTTAGGAAACCTGTCCTCCATTCGCTGCCTAGAGTCTGAGTGCAATTATGGGATTCGCGGCCGTACGCGCCTTGGCTGAGTGCCACTCCCTCTCCAGGTCATCACCGCGAGGTTTAAAATACGAGTATACTGTAACTCGTCTTGCACCGCAAATTGCTCGTCTAAGCTCCTGCTAAAACTCTCTTTGTGCTGCACACCTCGTCGCTGCCGTAGGCTGCGCCATGGGCCTTATTGCTACTCCCACTGACCATACGAATATTGAGGAGCGTCGGCTTCTCTCGAGGTTCCTTTGTTTAAAGAAAAACTTCGGTAGTTTCTTCTAAATCGTAGCACCCGTTCGCAACTGCGAGGGCGTTCCAGCCACAAGCGCGGATTTTGCATTCACCTCCTCGGTGTGCAAGGGTCGACACTGCTGTCACGTGTGACCCGGGTATTATCGTAAATAATGACGAGATTTCTCAGCTTTCAGTGTGCTGCCGCCTGTACTGACTCCAGAGCAAAACTCTCTTGTAGACAAGCAACGCCAACCCGGCATCAGGTGGCGTTGCTGATGAGCTCGTAGCCTGGCGGTTGTACATGGTGGCCAGGTTCTTGGCAGTCCTCAGCGTTGGCAACTTCTTGGCTGAGAGGGCCAATTGTGACTTCGTTGTCATTAATTCCAATCCTTGGATGTCCATGGCAGATAGAATCGTGGCGTGCCAAGTGATACGACTTGAGCTGGCCAAAGGTACATGGTCGTGCAGCATGCCAGATCAGGGAAAGTGTTTGGAACAGGCATGTGTGCCCATTCAAAAGTACAAATTCATCGCAGTTGAAGTAATCCCAGTTATTGAGCGAATATTTCATGACCATGTTTCCAAAGAGCAATGCTAATGGCGGCCATGCCCATCTCGCTTCTCTGTAGGCCATCGTTCCCGACTCACCCTGGATGCCCGCCATTCAATTGCCGGCGGAGGCCCGCAATTCAAGCATCTAAGTTGGCTTAAAATAAGTTCGGTTGCTAGGCCATCCTCGTTTTTTATGCATTGTTAAGGTTTGCGGCTTGCGGCGGCTGGTGTCTAAGAGCACCGCGGCATGGTTCTGCTCGAGGTGGGTAATACCGTAAGACCAGTGATGAAAACATATCTGCGGAAGAAAAATGACACAGCCAAGCAAAGCAGAGAGAAATTCCAACCCTTTGAGCCTTTCCATCTCTTTAAAACTAGATCCCAAGTGGTGGTGCCCAGGCGCACGGCGATTTATTCCGTGGTGCCGAAACAGGAAATCCGGGGAATCTCGACTGGACGCCACCATGGCACTAATAGCAAGAAGAGTACCAAAACTACTGGGAATTAGCGGGCACGTTAAGGACAGGGTAGGTAGCCCCTGGAGCGCTATTGCGAGTAGTAGAGGCATATGTAGCCATGGCTAGCCTGCGCGGGGACCAGGATAGAGAGCATGACAGCGGTGGGAATGCCATTCAGTTGGGTGCGAGTCCGGAGTTTTGACTATGACGCAAATACCATGGGAAATTGTTCTCGGACAGCACGGTATCCACGGGCGCTGACAGCCCAGACAATCAATTCATCAATGAATCGGCCATGACAACTACGACTTGCAGCGCCATTGGTACCTTTAAGGTAGCACTCCAGCTGCTTTTCATCCGGAAGCGGCCTAAGAGCTCCTATTGGAGCTTCCACTTTTGCCCATTTAATTCTCACATATAAGGTTGGACGTGCGAGAAGGCTATATTGGCGTCGAACTATCCCCTGAAAATGGTTCCTTGTGCACTGCGCTATCTTCGTCAAATATTTGTGGAAGACTACAACTGCTATACAATAGTAAGCGACAATATAAACTTTTCCCAGTCTGGACGAGCACAGCAGTGGGCGCAGACCTGGGTACATGCAGTTCAGCAGGGCCAAGGCAAGAAAGGGGTGTTCAATTGACTACTGTACAGAAAGATTTTTTTTTTTTTTTTG
>LUFD01000157.1:0-23100 GCA_003025255.1 Cordyceps pruinosa
GCCGTTGCGGCCCGTCGCCGTCTCGAACTGCAGGCCGGCCGCCGCCAGCGCCTCCAGCACCACCACCCCGCCGGCGCCCGCGGGCATCAGCAGCCGCCGCGCCATGCCGAGCGACACGGCGAACAGCATGCCCCCCGCCAGCGGGCCCAGCCCGTCCGCCCTGCCCGTCGCCGCGGACGCGCACTCCAGCTCGGCGTCCATGTGGCGGTCGGCGAGCGTCACGCGCGCGTACACGAGCGCGCCGGGCGCCAGCACCGGCCGCGTCTTCTTGGTCGCGCCCTCAAACGCCAGCTGCGGCAGCGTCGCGGGCGCCGTGTGCTCCGACAGCTGCACGTAGTAGACGTCGGCCGCCGACTTGGCGACGGTGCCGATGACGAGCTCGCCCGCGCGGGGGATGTACTGGTTCCGTCCACACGTTAGCTTCTTCTTCCCCAAAATCGCCCTCCTTTTGAGAGGGATTTTTTTTGCGCGCGAAAGTTCGACGTACCCGCCCGGTGGACGTCTCCACGCGGATCGCGTTCTTGTTCCGGTCGCTCACGAGCTGGCCGGCCACGGTCGGCAGGATCTCGTTCGTCGAGGGGTCGTGCCGCAACCCCGGGCCGAGACGCAGCGGCTTTTTGGGGTGCGTCGGGATCTGCGTGTCATCGATGGCGTCGCCAGGCAGGACAATGGTGTGCGACGCCATTGAAAGCTGGAGAGTTTATGTGTCTGTGTCTGTGTCGTGTGGGTGTGTAATTTGGCCTGTGGTGCTGGTGATGTTGTCGTTGGAGGATTTGGAGACCAAGGAAATCTGCTTATCGATAACATTGTGCCAGCACTATTGACTGCGCCTTTTCGTTAAATATAGGTCATGTTTCATAGAAAGTCATCAGAATCGAAGAACTTGGCGCTTTTCTTATTCCTCTTTTTTCTTTCTTTCTTTTTTTTTTCTTTCCTCCTTTCTTGTTTTTTCCAAGAAAAAACGCCCTTCTTCTATTCTACCTACAAGTATAGAATCATCGCTTACTCGGTGTATTGAAAGCATACTGGTCAGAAATCTTGAAGACAAACCTCCAAAGGGTGAAAAAGTCCCGCCTTATTGATATGATCCCAGATCTTAGACTCACACCACCGAACCGTCTTCCCCTGCTTGAAAATGCGGGATTGTTCGTACATCTTGCGGACCCCGAACCGTTCGTGGTACAGCCTGGTGAGTACCATGTGGTCGGCGATTCTGTTCTCCGCGGGATCCCACGTCGCTGCTCTCCAGTGGCGGTCGTAGATGGAGCCTCCTGGCCCGAGGTCTTGCTACGCCTCGATCTGGAGCCCCCGGGGCTGGGGTGTGATTTCGAAGTCGACAGCGCAGAAGTAGCACTTGCCATGGTGAATTTCATCACATCGCAAGGCTGACGCAAGCACGGTATAAAGAAGCGACAGATCTTCCAGATGAGGCATGGACACGCTTATCCGCCGTGCCATTGGCATGGTATTCAGGTGAGGACAGAGCGTCACGGCGAGATCATCGGCGGAGAAATTTCTCTCCCTCCCGGAAAAAAACCAAGTGCTTCTCCTCAAATACCGCCCGCTGACAACTCTCGGATCCGTGGTGTAGGAAAAGGGCACTCGGTTGCGGAATGCACATGCCTGAGTGCAGAAGCCATCAAGGGTGTGTGGCGTCAACAGTCGCTGCAAGTAGTCCTTCTGCGCTTTTGTCGGGTTCGCTAGCTGACTGAGCTTGATGGATAACTGGACATGGTGGTGATGAAGCCGGTAGTCGTCCTCGGGCGGGCCGGACCACAGAGGAATGTAGCACAGCCGGGGACAGGACAGGGAAGTTTGTCGATGCGGCGTGTCATTGTAGTCGGCGGCGTGTATCGTGACGCACTCTGGGCAAAGCCAACAGTCCGGGAGCGACCTTGCAATTGAGTCTAGGCATCCGAAGACCTCTGACTTGGGGGTCTGGCGCGCTGTGAGTGCGAGACGGTGATACAGGGCGTTGCGGATACCCGAGCTCGTCCGCGTCAGGTTGTAGAGGCTCTCGAGCGGGAGGTGGTCGGCCACGCATTCAAGCAGCTCGACCGGAAGTTGGAGAAGGTGGATTTTGGGAGCAGGTTTTTCGTTTTTTGGAGGACGAGAGACGCGTGGGGGAGGAGGCGGGAGCCTCATAGTGTCTGAAGCCTGTGGCATAGCAAACCAAAAGTTGAAATAGAGCTAATGCGCGGGGTGTAGGGGGTGCTTCTTGATAGAGGAAGCATTACCGACAACCACTTGAGAAAAATATCAATCTGATGAGTTCGTTTTTGCGGCGCAACGGCCGTGAGGTATATGGATATATGGACGTATGCAGCTTTGTTGGCAGGGGAAGGGCTGGCTATGCGAAGTGCGTTTCAGCCGGCCAGGGCTTGGATGACTCGGGCAAGCCATAGGGACTAAGTTGCCAAGGCGCGTAATCAAAAGAGATGTAGGAGGTCATGGTGGTGCTTCTGTTGTCATCGGTGACAGGAACGATGTCGGTTTGGATTTGGAGGAAGGGGATGTCGCAGGTATGCAGCGCCACAGGTGTGGCTGGTGACTGCTGTTGGTTGGGGTGGGAGAATGAGGGATGAAGAAACACCAAAGCTTGCGGAAAGAAATAGGAAAAAATGTTGAAATGAGAGAGAGTAGCCCTAGTGAGTATGGGATACTTTATAGATACATGTTCTTGACCAATTCCTGGTCCTGGCTCGTACCGCATGTCTTGACGATGATACAGTAATCTGTACCTGGATAAAAGGCTTATCGATAGGTACACCAAAAAGGTGCAATTCCATTGTCCATTGTGGATCCAACCAAAGCTTTGCCGCCCAAAAAGGCAGCCAGCCATGGTCGAGGAAAAGAACAGTATTTGTCGCCTCTGAATTTTTTTTGACCCCACCAAGCCATCTAGCCCAAATCAATCATCACCGCCCTCGCTAAACATCTTCCTTCTTTCTCCTACCACGTCTCTTGGCTTTCTCTATACTATTTTCCTTCCTTCCCTCGCTGTCTTTTCCTCCCCCCCCCTCTAATTTGCACAGCACCCCCGTCACAATGGTTGCGCCCGTCGACCCCAACGACCGGGTGGTCCTCGGCATCACCTTTGGCAACTCCAACAGTTCCATTGCCTACACCGTGGATGACAAGGCCGAAGTCATCGCCAACGAGGATGGTGGTACGTCTGGGCTCTTGCGAACTCTCGTGCGCCTCTGCTCAACCCGCTAATCTCCCTCGCAGACCGTCAGATCCCCACCGTCCTCTCCTACGTCGACGGCGACGAGTACTACGGCGCCCAGGCCAAGGCCTTCCTCGTCCGCAACCCCAACAACACCATCGCCTACTTCCGCGACTTCCTCGGCAAGGAGTACGTCCCCCCGGCCTCTCTCCTTCAAACGATGCGCGCGCCTCCAGCGACGTGACTGTTGCCCCCCCCCTTCCGCCAGCATACAGCTAACCCGCGCCCGCTTGCAGCTTCAAGTCGATCGACCCCACGCACTGCCACGCCGCCGCCCACCCCAAGGACATTTCCGGCCGCGTCTCCTTCACCGTCCAGGACAAACCCCAGGGCGACTCGGAGGGGTCGGAGGGGTCGGAGGAGAAGGAGGTCGAGCCGTCGACCGTCTCCGTTGACGAGACCGCCGCCCGCTACCTCCGCCGCCTCGCCGCCGCCGCCTCAGGCTACCTCGGCAAGACGGTCACGTCGACCGTCATCACGGTGCCGACCAACTTTGGCGACAAGCAGCGCGCCGCGCTGACCAAGGCCGCCAACGCCGCCGGCCTCGAGGTGCTGCAGCTCATCTCGGACCCCGTCGCCGCCGTGCTCGCGTACGACGCGCGCAAGGAGGCCGCCGCCAGCGACAAGATCGTCGTCGTCGCCGACCTCGGCGGCACGCGCTCCGACGTGACCGTCGTCGCCTCGCGCGGCGGCATGTACACCATCCTGGCCACCGTGCACGACTACGACTTTGCCGGCGTCCACCTCGACAACGCCCTCATGGACCACTTCGCCAAGGAGTTCCTCAAGAAGCACGACGTCGACCCCCGCGGCAACGCGCGCTCCCTCGCCAAGCTGCGCCTCGAGGCCGAGGCCGCCAAGAAGGCCCTCTCCCTCGGCACCAACGCCCAGTTCTCCGTCGAGAGCCTCGCCGACGGCTTCGACTTCTCGTGCACCATCAACCGTGTCCGCTACGAGATGGTCGCCCGCAAGGTCTTTGACGGCTTCAACCGCCTCGTCGAGAGCGCCGTCAAGAAGGCCGGGCTCGACGTCCTCGACGTCGACGAGGTCATCATGTGCGGCGGCACCTCCCACACCCCGCGCGTCGCCACCAACATCGCCGCCCTCTTCCCCGAGACCACCGCCGTCCTCGCCCCCGCCACCTACCCCGCCGCCGTCAACCCCTCGGAGCTGCAGGCCCGCGGCGCCGCCCTCCAGGCCTCCCTCATCCAGGAGTACGAGGCCGCCGACATTGAGCAGTCCACCCACGCCGCCGTCACCACCGTCAAGCACATCGCCAACGCCATCGGCGTCGTCGCCGCCGGCCCCGACGGCGAGACCTTCACCCCCGTCATGCAGGCCGAGACCGCCGTCCCCGCCCGCCGCACCGTCCACATCGCCGCCCCCAAGGCCGGCGGCGACGTCCTCGTCCGGGTCGTCGAGGGCGGCACCCACATCAAGGTCACCAAGCCCGAGCCGAAACCCGCCCAAAACGGCAACAACAACGACGACTCCGACTCCGACTTTGGCAGCGACGACGACGAGGAGAAGCGCGAGAAGCTCTGGAAGATCGGCTCGCCCCTCGCCGAGGCCGCCGTCAAGGGCGTCCAGCCCGGCGCCAAGGTCGAGGTCACCATCAACGTCCTCGGCGACCTCAGCGTCACCATCGCCACCCGCGAGGTCGGCGGCAAGGGCGGCGTCCGCGGCACCCTGGCCGCGTGAAGGGCGAGGAAGCATGGAGATGATGGGAGGGGGGGGCTCATGGAATGTAATGACTGGCGTTATGGAGGCCAATGCAGAATAAAAGAAGGGAAAAGAAAGATAGACCGGGAAAACCTTTTTCAAAAAGCGGCTCTGAATTTTTTTGATATAGAAATGTATGGTTCATGTCTCTGTATATGGTAGAGATGAGGAACTGCTTTTATCAATCTAAAAGAAAGAAACAAAATTACCTTAAGAGAACTGATGCCTGGTGCTGAGGAGAGGCTTGATACGCCAACAATCATACAATGTGTTCAAGCCATGCTAAGAACAATGGAACGAAGATAATAACCATAGACAAAGAGTAAAATTACAAAATCTGCCCACCGTTCTATTTTCCCACCCCATTTACCATTTTCGCCATTTTCGGTACCACCAAACTCCGACTGTACCCATCAGGGCCCATGAACAACCCATCCATCAATTTTATAGCCACCCAAAGACATGTCGAGAATAGCAACCGGAAGGATCACTAAGTAAAGATAAAAAGAGAAAAAACCAGAGCCAAAAAGAAATAAACCAGAATCAATAGCTGGCAACAAATCGCAGTCGCAAATCAACCAACTCCCCGCCAGCAGCAGAAATCAATTCGCCTTTTGCAAGGCTGCAGTGGTGTAGAGAGAAACAAAGCATTCACAAAAAGAAGGGAGGATATAGAAAAACAACAGGGGGGAAAGTGTACAGGTGGCTAGGCGGCAAGGCCTTCTTGCCCGGGAAGATACCATGCCACAAAATTATCGCGGAGCTCATCCTCGCCAACCTCACGCTGGTGTTTGTAACTCGTCTCTCCGCGCCCATTGTTCTCCGTTCCTGAGCTGCTACCCAACGTCGGCACAAGGCTGGCCATGCTGTCGCTGCGAGTGCTGCGGACAGCGTGGTGATCCTCGTCCAAATGTGAAGACTGGCGGCTGTTTAGGGGGGTGCGAGACTTGCGTGGGCTGGGCGAATTGCGGTGATGTCCACCGCCAGTGACTGTGGAGACACTCTTGTCAGAGGAAGCACTTGGGTGTCTGCGGTGATTGCTGACTCCAAGACGGCGGAAATCTGAAGGACGCAGAGTACCGCTGTTGCCAAGGTCATCATTTTCCACGTCATCGGGGTCTGTGTTGGAAGAAGATGGTTCGCGCTTGACGGAGCCAATCTTGGGAGCCTTCCAACCGTTGCCGCCCGCAAAAATATCTTCGATGCACTCATCGGCTGGGAGCTGCGCCGGCTGTTTTGACCATGATGCAGCCAATGTGCGGCGGTAGAGGTCTTGAACCTCGGAATTATCACGATTCTTGCTAAAACTAGGCATGGCTGAGTGACGTGTCAGTACATATGTCGCAAACGTTGGCCTGTGTGGAACTTACGCCCAGTCTCATCCTCAATTTGGTTGGGGTCCATGAATCCGCCGATGCCACCAAATACTGGAGCAGTTTTGAGCGCGGGGGCAGCAAAGTTGCGGTCGCCATCGATTTGGATCATGAGAATGCCGATCTTGAGAGTGCTGTTGATCTTGCTGTCCTGCATGAGATATCGTCGGATGATGCCTTCTTGGGCAGGGCGGCTCTCTGAGCTAGTTCGGCGGTTTGAGTTGGAGAGGCTGATGCTGCTCCCGCCAGTGCTTTGCTTGCGAATCCTGGGAGGGGATAGGGCCTCCTTGGTATATGGCTCGCTCTCTTCGACGAATTCACTCAGATTGAGCTTGATGTGACCGAGGGTAATCTTTTCGGCGACAGCAAATTCCTGCAGAATCTCGAGCTCAAAGGGACACTCGGAGAGCATGTTGTTCTTGTCAATGGAGATGCGGATAGACGGTACAATTCTGCCAAAGTCATAATCGACCTTGTGATTTGCGATGGGGCATTTGCCAGTACGTCCGCGATGCTCCGCGTGCATGGAATGTGATAGATGCCATTTTATATATGAGTTGCCGTTGACCAATGGAACATTGTTGAGGTCATAGATCTAGGAACTGTTAGCTGCTGGCACGGCTCAGTGATAGGGAATGGGCCTACTTTGAGGTGAAGCTCAAATTTTGGCTGTGCGACAGAGGGTTAGCGACGGCGAAGGGCCAGCGGGCTGTACGTGGCGAACATACCTTGCGGCTTTTGCCAACTGTCAAGAGATGCATGTTAGATGGGTTTCAAGGCTGGCTAGACAAGACATGGAAGGGGCTGTAGTCCTAGCACATCGAGTGGGAAGCAGAGATCGGCTCTGCAGCACCTGAGAGATGTGAGGTAATAGAGGAAGGGGAAATGCGGCTAGAACAGCCGTTGGTGACAGCGGAGGGAGTAGATGAGTTGGCAATGTAGTGCGCATGGGGGAGCAGGAGACAGGGTCCATCTAGGCTTACTCAGAGAAGACATGACTTGCGCCAGGTGTTATCGCAGTGGCATGACAGTGCGGACGGACCAGTCCGGGGTTTGGTGAGGGTCGCAGTGGGCTGAGGCGAGTCGTGAGGCGTGGCGGCAGGAAGGGCGGGCTCAGGAAAGAGGAGCGGCGCGTTGGATCCCAAAAGACAAAAACGACGCCAGAAGGTGCTGGTTTGCGGGCTTGCGAGCTAGCAGATCCGGCGGTGCCGCGGTGGCTGGCCGCGCGGTGGTGATGTGGTGGGAGCAGACGCACAGAAGGGGCCTAGACTGGTGAGACTCGGGGGGTGCGACGTTTCGAGGGGGACTGTGCTTGTTGCGTGTTGGCCCGGGTTGTTCACGGAGACGAGCACGACAGGATGGTCGCCGGACGGGCAGGCAGGCCCCATGTGGCAGGATGCGCTGCGGAGAGATGGACGGGGCAGGCAGATTTTCTGGCCGTGGCGCATGTGATGATGACGCGCGCGGAGCTGTCGATGCGTTGCAGCTTGAAGGAGGCCAGCGGGGCAGTGGGAGTGGGAGTGGGCGATAGGGGACTCTGTGGAGACGAGGCTGACGAGGAGGACGCGGACAAGAGCATTAACTAGAATTCAATGATGCCGCGCGGGAAGTGTGAGGTGGATGGCGATGGCGGACGACTGCCGAGGGGAGGATGGTGATGGAGGAGGAAATGGGTGAAGCCGCATCTCTCCCTGGCTTTGAAACTGGCCGTTTGCCGTTTGCAGGCAGAGCGCATTCATCAGGCGCTCCTTCCTTCTTGCCTTCCTTTTTGCCTGCGTTGGGCTTAGCCTGCCAGCCCTTTTGCCAGCAAACAGATGCGCCACAAAGGTGCGAACCAGCCACACTAGCCACATCACCAAACAGAGATATCTGGGTATCAAGGAAATGCATTCAGTCCCTCTTCTTCCTCCTGGTCCTCCGCAACCGTATCGTCTTCAAACAACTCTACGACTAGTCCAACTCTCGCATGGATCCAATGGGACCATGTGTCACTGCGGTGTGCTACCACTACACCAGTTCAAGTTCTTGTTAGAGGTGGCCGAGAATGCATCATGGGAAGTCTTTCAACACCATGTCCCGGGAGGTGTTTCATCAGCGGGCTTTGAAGCTATTAGTAGTTGTAGACGCCACTAAAGACCTCATCAGGCTCTCACTGGCGACCAGCGATGGGTCAATAGTGACATGGCCCATGGATACAACCAATTTGAAAGCAGTACGAGACAACTACCTGGTCAACAAGAAACGCTGTAGAACACTGAGGGATGGAGTATCATCAATCCCCCATAAAGGTATGCGCTGTTATGCGTTGTCCCAACGCCAGCCTGCGCCCTCAAGCCTTGCGCCACGCCACCGCATTCCCTTCTTCGGGCCGTTTCCGGCCAAGTTGACACCAAGCAATTGACTTGGAAATTTTCCCCATTTGTCTTAAATGGATTTTCAGAGTTTCTCAGTTCATGTGTTACAAAGCCAACCAAGGTCTCTTGAACATGGAGTACTCTAGACAGTAACGTCAGCTCTTTCCACAGGCACATCTCCTAGCAGGTGACGCCGGCCTCAGCTCAGAAGGTGGCGTCCAGAAATGATGGTAGCTCATCCAAGCTCTCCGGAAACGACGCAAAACTCCCATCCACCCCAAAGAACGGCGTGCACGATGGCATCAGCGTATGATCCTCCCTCCACGTCGCCTCCACCGGCTTCCAGGCATGCCCACTCCCCAACGGCGCCGTCTCCTCCGACGCGACAAGGCTGGCCGTCGACTCGGTCGCCGCCGCCGGATGCTTCTGCACCATCTGCTCCCACTTCTTAAACTTGGCGTAGTCCGACTCTTGTTCCGAGCCTGCAGCCGCCGCCGCGCCGCCACTCGGGCGCGCGTCCATGCTCGCAATCGCCCGCTCAAACGCCTCGATCAGCGAGGCCTCCGAGTGCCACGACTGGCTGCCCGACGACATGTCCTTCAGCATCACCACGCCGTCCCGCAGCGCCTGCCGGAACCGGTCCGTGTTCTGCGCCAGGCACTGCGTCGTGATGACCAGCAGCGCCGCCCGGCACGAGCTGAACTCCGTGTACGACGCCCGCGCCAATCCGACGCGCCCCGCGATCACCCGGCACGCGTCAATCACCGACAGCGCCGCCTCGGCGCAGTCGCGCACCAGGGTCGAGCGCGGGCTCCTCGACGTCGCGTCCGAGGACGGCGTCGACCGGTTGTCGTTGTCGAGCGGGCCGTCCTGCGGCAGGATAAATATGCGCCCTAAAAACATGCGTACCATGCAGTACTCCAGCCTCAGATGCATCCTCGGCCGGAACGCGCCCGAGGTCGACTGCTCATTATTGTAAGAAGCGGTACTTCCGAGCCCTTCCCACCATTTGACTAGCTCAGACTGAAGTTGAGCAAGCTTCTTGACGCATTCCGAAGTCTCCGTTTTTGGAAGAGTCCGTAAATTCAACCTGGAATTTTACTGTCAATAATGCGCGATTCACTTCTGTAAGCCGCTTACATTATCTGCGCCACCTTGGCCAAGTACTGGTTGAGCTGTATAGTGGTGACTAGCAGCTCGGGATTTCTGAATGACAACGTCGGCCCAGGCAGTGGTGAGGGTAGATCGGCATCAACGTCCACGCTTGCAATGGAGATTGGCCGACCGTGAAAGATACCAACTCGCCTATGATATGTCAACATTTCTCCGAGACACGAGACAACGAACGCGAATATTCGCGCGCAGCACTTACTGCTCAATGGTGTAGAGCGCCCACCAGACGCGATGCCTTGTTTCGTGGAGGCGCGAGACTCTATCGTTGGCAGGGTGTTTTCGGTGCATGCCATTCTGTATTGCCAGTTTCAAGGCCAAGTTTAGGTATATATATGCCAGGCCGGAGGCGTCTACCGGCAGCGTGTATATGCCCATCAGGAGACATGCCTGCACGCTCTCCAGCGACGAGGCCGCAATGACTTCTGGCAGGAGGTGGGCGGCTTTCCTGTAAAACTGAATACCGACTGCATCTTCGCTAAACTGCTTTGAATCACTTGTGATAGCTGTACTTCTACCCTCTGCAATAGACTCGAGATAGGCGTACTGTGTGCCAATGGCCAGTATCGTGAATATCATTGACAGAGTGCCAATGTCTCTATTGGATAGGGACATGGGATTCTCGTATACGGTATCCACTTGTATGCATAGCCAGTCTCTATCCACGAAGCTATAGTTGGCTTCTGCGTGCTGGAAGAAGCAGTGGATGAGGAAGTCGGTGATGGAGCGTGGCGGCAGTGAAGATAACGGCGCGAGTGAGCCGGCCGGAGACCGAAGCTCATCAGGTCGGTAATACTCATCAAACACTATTGATGGTTTTGGAGTTTGCTCCTACTTGAGTTAGAATTCGTGAAATGAAACGAAATTGCATGGCCACGGCATACGTTTAGACCATGCCGTGCCACGCTCTGGTCCAGCCAGTCTTTGATGCGCATGGAAAAGTTCCAGTGCGAAAACTCGCCTGAATAATCTGTAGCGAGTTAGCGTTGACGCCAGAGAAACCAAATGAGGGATGGAAACTTGCGTGTTACATTGCCGTCGAGGGATTGCATGGTAATTGACTTGTCAACCTCGTCCTCTTGGGACGTGACGGATGGGCTGCGCCGACTGTCCGCCTCCTCCGCCAGGCTCCGGAGAGTGTCCAAGTCCAGAGGTGTCTCGGAGCCGATGCGGCCACGTAAAATTCTCTCGAGGTATTCTAAGCGCTTATGCTGCGCAGAGGAGCCCTGTTCGAAGCCTCTCTGGCTGCTGGAGGTGGCATGCGACGCGGGCACAGACGAAGGCGGCCGCCTGGTCACCATGCGACGGCTCGGCCCCGACGCGCTCCCGACATCCCCGGTGAATTCACACGGGCGCCCTAGGCGGAAACACCTGCGGCAAGGAACGCCGCCATCGCACCGCTCCTTTTGGCGGCGGCAGATGTCGCACCTATTCGGTCATTAGAGGTGGACGGAACGGGGAATGTGCTCAAACGTACGCCCGGGCGGCCCGTTTACGCTCCCTTTCTAGGCTTCTATTGGAGTCTGAAGAGCGATATTGACTGTTCATGAGGGCCAAACGGACGGCATTGATGGCTGCTAACGGTTGTCAATAAAGGGACTGTACTGTGTATGGTGAGAGTCGGAACGGCAAGGTTTTTAGAACCGCGATGCGCATCATGGCAGCCCCACCAAGAGCGCATCAGCTTTGGTGGTATTCCGGAGTCTTGCAGCCTATCTATTCTGACAAAGGCTATCCTCATACGGGGAAATGCTATTAGCAGTGCATCATGAGACGCAATCCATATATTATTTGAACGAGCGAGGCATTGCGGCGGTATGAGACGACGTTTGCGGAGGTCCCTAGATTAGTACCGGGTACAGTGGACTAAGCCGCTAGAACCCGCTTGGAAGACGCCTAGAAGCCACCACCAACAATCACTCACTGTCAATGCTTTACATTGATTTGTGTCTTGAAGTTCGATTTACTATATTATTTTGATACTAAATACCCGCTATCATGAAATACTTGGAAAGCAGTTATAGACGCCCATCATCACCTACTACAAGGCTGCGAGCACCGCCTCCAGCGTGTTGATCAGGATCGGGACTATGACAGTTAGTAAACGTAAACAAGACTTCACGGCTTCGACTTACTGTGAGTCTCGTCGAAAATCAGCATGGGCCGAAGGCGAACGGTAGAAACGCCGCAGGTGCCGATGTTGACGCCGCGCTGCTTCATCGCCGCCACAATGGCAACTGGATCTTGGACATCAAAAGCAATAAAGGTTCTGAAGATTTGTTAGCCAAGTACCCCAAAGAGACCGCACGGCCGTTCTTACCCTTGGCCCTTGCCGCGAAGGTTCTGGATCTGGGCTGGGTACTTGGCAGCGAGCTTCTCGAGCTCAGCGTACAAGACGCCGCCGACGCGGGCACACTGCTCAACCAGCTTCTTGTCGAGAATCTCCTCGATGACAGCCTTGCTTAGCAAAACGCGAGCCGGGTCACCAATCCAGCTATATATACACTGTTAGCCTTGCGCGCGCGCGATGAACCTCGAAAAACCCCGTCGTCACTCACGTGTTGAACTGTCTGTACGCCTTGTCAGGCACCAGCATCGGGTTTCCGAAGAAGTAGCCCGCCGTCTGCGCCTTCTTGGAGAAGGTGACCATGTCCGGCGGCGCGTCGAGCTGCCAGTGCTCGTGGCCCCAGAACCGGCCCGTGGCGCCGAAGCCCGTCTGCACCTCGTCCGCGATGAGGCACACGCCGAGGCGCGCCGTGAGCGCGCGCAGGCCCTGGAAGAAGGCCGGCGACGCGTGGTTGTCGCCGCCCTCGCTCTGCACCGGCTCGACGATGACGCCCGCGACGGGGCAGCGCCACGTGCGGACGAGCTCCTCGACGCGCGCCAGGCAGCGCGCCTCCTCGGCGGCGTTGGCCGCCGCGTGCTCTCCCAGCGGGTACCGCAGCTGCGGGAACGGCGCCTGCGGCCAGTCGAACGCGGGGATGTCGAGCTTGTGCACCGCCTTGGAGCGCGTCGTCGACAGGCTGCCGAAGCCGCGGCCGTGGAACGAGTTGGCGAAGCTGAGGATCGCGAGGTCGGGCGAGCCGGGCTTGGCGTTGTCGAGGCACGACGAGACCTCCTCGGGCGTCCAGTCGCCGCCGCCGCCGGCCGCGGCGCGCTGCTTGCGCCGGTACAGCATGAACGCCGCCTTGTAGGCCAGCTCGTTGGCCTCGGAGCCCGACTGCGCGGTGAAGATCTTGTCCAGCCCGGGCGGCGCGGCGCGCAGCAGGCCGTTCTTGAGGATGTCGTGCCACTGCGCGGACGGGTAGTTGCCGATGGCCGGACGGTTGATCAGGGCGGAGATCATCTCTGGCGACTTGGCCGCGGCGGCGAGGGCGGCATTGTTGTAGCCAACAGGAATAGACGCAATTTGGGAGTAGCTGCAGCACTGTCAGAGGGCCAAAGCCTTGTGTACGCTGAGCTCTATGACTTACACATCAAGGTACTTGTTGCCGTCCACATCGACAATACTATTGAGGAGTTAGTGCCACGCGACAAGTGCCAAAGTTTTCGCAAGCGCCTACTATGTCCCTTCGCTCTTCTCATAGTCAACGACAAAGCGCACGGCACGCGCGTCAAAAATTGTGTTGAGCTTCTCCGAGGTGGCCTTGGACACCGGTCCTGGCACCTGGGTAATCGTGCCCGAGACAGTCATCGTGTGTGTAGCGCGACTCTTCTTGTCCTCTCGAGTGTGATTGGTTTTCCGTTGAAGAAACCCAAAGTCTGAAAACTTCATCCAACTCCGTGTATATATCTTCCCACGGCATTTGGTCACCTGAGCTCGTGACACACGCGACGCTGCGCGCGGCCGCCGACGTCTCGCAGATCTGGACCGGCCCGGTTGAGAATCCCGGTCCCACTTCGCCGCCCCGCGACCGGCGCGCGGCAGGACAGCCGGGACCGAGCGAGACGGTCGTGGTGGGACATTGGAAGACAAAGCATGGCGAAGAGTGTAATCAATGGAATAATTATGTGATATAATATGGCGGATGGCGTTCTTCGCAACTGAAACTACCAGGCGTCATACTCTATACAACTCCTAGAGAATAGAACCTCCGCCATGTCTGCACTCAAGGATCGTGTATGTCAAAAACTTGCGTGAGAATGAAATGCCTTACTGATATAGATGTAGCTTCAAGACCCTTCACTCTTGAAGAGTGAATGCTACGTTGATGGAAAATGGATCGAAGCAGCTTCTGGCAAGCGTTTCTCGGTTGACAGTATGCTCCCTAACATCATGCATCGTCACCTCGCACTCTAACACGCTCTCAACAGACCCCCCAACCTCTGCCATTATCGGAGAGTGTCCCGAATTCGACGCCGCCGACACCGACGCCGCCATCCTCGCCGCCCAGCGCGCGCTGCCCTCGTTCCGGCGGACGCCCGCGCGCCAGCGCGCCCACCTCCTGCGCCGCTGGCACGACCTGATGCTCGCGCACGCCGCGGACCTCGCGACCCTCATCACCGTCGAGAACGGCAAGCCGCTCGCCGACGCGGCGGCCGAGGTGCGCTACGCGGCGAGCTTCCTCGAGTGGTTCGCCGAGGAGGCGCCGCGCGTGGCCGGCGACGCGCAGCCCGCCAGCAGCAGCCCGGCGTGCCGCGTCGTCACGATGCGCGAGGCCGTCGGCGTCTGCGGCCTCGTCACGCCGTGGAACTTCCCCGCGGCCATGATCACGCGCAAGGCGGGGCCCGCGCTGGCCGCCGGCTGCGCCGTCGTCGTCAAGGCCCCCGCGGAGGCGCCGCTCACGGCGCTGGCGCTGGCGGAGCTGGCGCGCCGCGCGGGCGTCCCGCCGGGCGTGGTCAACGTGGTCACCGCGATGGAGAACACGGTCGCGGTGGGAAAGGTGCTGACGACGCACCCGGCGGTGAAGAAGGTCTCGTTTACGGGCTCGACGCCGGTGGGGAAGCTCTTAATGCAGCAGTCGTCGTCGACGCTGAAGAAGCTGTCCTTTGAGCTTGGTGGGAATGCGCCGTTTATCGTGTTTGAGGATGCGGATCTGGAAGCCGCCGTGAAAGGCGTAGTGGCGTGCAAGTTTCGCATCTCGGGACAGACCTGCGTATGCGCCAACCGCGTGCTCGTGCACCGTGCCGTGTACGACCGGTTCCTGTCCATGCTCGTCGACGTCGTCAGGACGTTCCGGGTGGGCGACGGGCTGGACCCGGCCACGACCCATGGGCCGCTCATCCACGGCCGCGCGGTGCAAAAGTGCGAAGACCACGTCCGGGATGCCGTCGCCCAGGGTGCCCGCCTGCTCGTTGGCGGCGCAAGGCTGCCGCTCGGCGCCAACTACTTCGACATGACGGTCCTCGCGGACATGAAGCCCGGAATGCGCATCTGCCAGGAGGAGACGTTTGGGCCGGTCGCGGCCGTGTTCCCGTTTGACACGGAAGAGGAGGCGATTGCGCTGGCCAACGACACAGACGTCGGCCTGGCAGGCTACTTCTTCAGCAAGGACCACAGCCGATGCTGGCGGGTGGCGGAGGCGCTGGAAGTCGGCATGGTGGGTGTGAACACCGGTAAGAAACGAAAACCACGTAGGGAATTTCCACTATATGGCATTACTGACACTTGGCCTCTAGGAGCCATCAGCGACCCGTTGGCGCCGTTCGGTGGCGTGAAGCAGAGCGGTCTTGGCAGAGAAGGCAGCAAGTACGGCATTGACGAGTATTTGACGACGAAGATGGTGATGATGGCTATATAGACTTGAAAAAGGATTCATAAATGTACTCCGCATATTCTTATCAGCCCCCCTCTCCTCGTAGAACAACGCTGGGCAACCGTGGTATTTTGCGCCTCCGCCGGCTGGTGAAAGAACGCGTTCTGCTGAGCGATTAAATAAACTCGGGCGCAGATACGCCCTCAAAAAAAGCTGACAGTGACCTTTCCAGCTTTTGGCAACAGTTGGCTACGGACAGGGTTGGGCCGGGTCGTCGCCTGCCCTTCCCGCGGCGCCGCCCGGTGGGTTTGCCAAGCCGGCCCCCGGCGTGGAACCGGAAACTGGGACCGGGGCCGGGACCGGGACCGGGACCGGCTACGCAGCTGCCGCCAAGCCTGCTGGGACGCTCAGTGCATTCTATTACTCAATTTGAAAGAGCGACATTGCGGATTATTTTCGTTTTGAACGGGATAGTGCGGGTCAACTGTTGCCGACAGTCAAGAATGACATAGTGCGGTCGGTGCAATTCATGAGTCAACTCGCTGGTTGGCTCTAGAAACTGGGAGCTCACTGTGCCAGTCGGTGCCCCGGATTTGACCGCGATGTGTTTCGATGCTCCGAAGGGGACATATGTTCGGAACTCAAACGGGCGCGGCTGCTGCTGATGCCCTTAATGACCAAGCTGGTATGTCCCTATATCCCAGAATTTTGCATGCCGGGTCTTGGAGCGCCTCGATTGATAGTGCCATCGACAATCGCTGCTGCCAAGAACCGATCATCTGTGGCTGTATTGCAGCCCTGGAAGCAATCAATAAGGTAGCCTCGACACCATCTGCACGCCTCCGGTCACAATCGTCTACAACGCCCCTGCCGTCCACGTACTTTTCTACAGAAGCAACTGAAGATATCAAACGACTCGTCCCCCGCAATCCCTCATCCCGCGTGAACGGTATTTGAAATTCCTCGCGCCCGGGGCCCCGGCCACCTCGGAGACAAGATGGTGGATCGCACCCCATGACACTACCGGAAAATGGGCATCGCCACTGGAATGTCTGGGGCTCGAGGCGACTGATGGCCATAATATTTCAAGGCCCAAGTCGTACTGACTCGCTTTTGCGGCCGGAATTACCGCCCATCAAGCCGCGAGTGGCTTGCATCGGGCGTTCCGATAGTTGCCTGTAAGCAATCTGTGGTTTATGCAAGTGTTGGACGAGCGGCGTTCTCTATGCATTATTGGGGCTTGGATACAATGGAGATAGCGGTCCCTAAGCACAGTTGCGTGCGATAAATATCTGACTTTCATGAGGTTTGTCATTGCAGCGTCTGCGTGGTACTGCCTCTCTTTCCTTGACAACTATTAGTCCGTCTGTATTCATTGCTAGCATGACTGCTCCGTTCGCGGGGTACATAAACATAAACTCCAAAATGGAACCGTCTCTGCTAGCTTGAGGTCTCCGCCGTTCTCGCCGTTCTCGGGCGAGATACCACGCCCGCCACCTGCTGGTAAATCCGTCTCTAGCGTGTCAGACGGGATCATGAGTGGTTCATTACCAGTGGAAACAGGTTTCTAGCGCCTCCGTCCATATCAGTCCTTGGTCTAAGCTTCCCCAAACACGCCGGGGTACCGAGTAGTTGAACCTTGAGTTCCTTTGACAATGTAGAGCGAGTGCTCTCGCGCTGACCTGTCCCGCCTCTCCCCTTCCTGTATATACATCCTCCACCTAGCATCCAATCCCGCAGTGTTCTCACCTGCCTTTCCCACGGTTTCATTTATGATCCCATCGTAGCGACATTTGAGTCGCCGCCCAACAATGGAAGTCGAAGCGGCGCCCACCCCGCGCAGGCGCTCCCGCCAGGAGGCCACCGTCGTCCAGGACACGGCCGTGCTGGAGCAGCTCGGCCACAAGCAGGAGCTGAAGCGCAACTTCTCCATGATCTCGATGCTCGGCCTGGCCTTTGCCATCCTCAACACGTGGACCGCGCTGGCCGCCTCCATCACCCTCGCGCTGCCCTCGGGCGGCTCCAGCGCCGTCATCTGGGGCCTCGTGGTCGCCGGCGTGCTCAACCTGTGCCTCGCCGCCTCGCTCGGCGAGTTCCTCTCGGCGTATCCCACCGCGGGCGGCCAGTACCACTGGGTGGCCATCATCGCCTGGAAGCGGTGGGCGCGCGGCCTCGGCTACGCCACCGGCTGGATCAACGTGTCGGGCTGGATCGCGCTGACGGCCACGACGGGCCTGCTGGGCAGCACCTTTATCGTCAACATCATCTCGCTGCTGCACCCGGACTACGTGCCCAAGCCCTGGCACCAGTTCTTGATTTACATTGGGTTCACGCTGGCTGCTCTAGTCATCAACGCCTTCCTGACGCGTACCCTGCCGTTGGTCACCCAGGCCGGATTCCTGTGGTCCTTGGCTGGGTTCGTCATCATCAGCGTCACAATCCTAGCCTGCTCATCCGGCGACTACCAAAGCGGCGAGTTCGTGTACACCCAATTCACCAACGACGTCGGCTGGCCTGACGGCCTTGCTTGGATGCTGGGACTGCTGCAGGGCGCTTTTGCACTAACAGGTATGTTTGTTTCGCGACAATTGGGTTGAGTATATCGCGACTGACACCCCTTGTAGGATTCGACGCGACAGCCCATATGATTGAAGAGATCCCCGATCCTCAGCGCCAAGGTCCCAAAATCATGCTGTACTGCATTGGCATTGGCATGTTCACTGGCTTCATCTTCCTCACATGCCTCCTTCTCGTGACCAAGGACATTGATGCCGTCATTAAAGCTGCTTGGGGACCTCTCCTGCAAGTCTTCATGGATGCTACGAACAACAAGGCGGGTAGTGTGTGCCTGCTGATTTTCCCCATTGTCTGCATGCTGTTTACCGCCATCACCATCATGTGTACCAGCAGCCGCATGAGCTATGCCTTTGCTCGTGACCGCGGCATGCCCTTTTCCAGCGTCTTTGCCAAGGTGCATCCCACACTTGATGTGCCACTCAATGCACTGATCTGGACTGCAGCGTGGGTGATCATTTTCGGATGCATCTTCCTGGGGTCATCCAACACCTTCAATGCCATTACCTCGGCCTCTGTCGTTGCCTTGGGCGTGACCTACGCTATTCCGCCTGCCATTAACGTTCTTCGAGGACGTCGCATGCTGCCCGAGGACCGCCCGTTTAAAATCCCGGAGCCTTTCGGCTGGATTCTGAATATTGTAAGAAGCCTAGCATTGAGGGACTTGGCATAATACGCTAACACTCAGTAGATTGGTATTCTCTGGTCCATTCTCACCACGGTTTTATTTGTTTTCCCGCCGGAACTTCCGGTTACCGGTAGTAACACGAACTACGCTATTGCTGCTTTTGGTGTCATCCTTCTTATTGCAGGAGGAACCTGGATCTTTGACGGGCGCAAGAACTACCACGGACCCCAGATTAACGTCGAAGCGTTGATACAGGGCACGGTGGAAGGCATGGACCCTGCAGAAGAGAAAGCGAATCATAATCCAAGCAATGCGAAGGAAGAGTGGGTGTCCTAGACAATGCGCCATTTTTATATTCTGTTTTAGTATCACGGCTGGCGATGTATATTCTCGCTTTGCCCGACGGAGTTTCCGGTACCGTGGAAAGAATTATCACTGGATGCGGCACACCGGGTTGCCAATAGTCAAGGCTGTTACTAGATGGCGCTCAGTCGCCCACGGCCTAAGCGCCGAATACCCTCGCTGATAATTTCCTGATCTGTCCTTCTTCGAGATTCAACATGCCGGCGGAATTACCTGAAAGCGGCTGCGCAGTTTTGGAAGCGCGCAGTGACCGCCGTTGTTGATCACGCCTCTCTCGCCGTTGCGGGAGACGGGACTGTCCGAGATTGTCCAGGGAGCTGCGGGTGCGAACATGATCCCACCCTCTTCTGGATCTTGCGGTTATTGTTATATCTTGCTAGTTTTCTGTTGACTGTCGTTCTGTCTGTGCGGAATTGGGCGGAGAATTGTTTGTCATTCTGTGACGAGTTGTCTTGAATCGGACTTCATCACCGTGACAGGAGACGGAGTGCACCTTCGTTGATTGGTACGGGATATTACATGAATTAGTAGATCTACTTTGGGCAAGCTGGATCAATTCGAAGATGCTTGAAAACAACAGCATTAAAAGCCCGCGGCTCCAGCCGTCATTTCCATCAGCGTTTCGATCCCTCACCAGTGGTCGGCTAAAGCAGCCAATCGGAAATATGTATGAGCGGCCTCGGCGTATATATGCACACGCATGATAGCGAGATCATGGGAGGGCAGGATACGCTCAGGCATGTTTCGGCACTATTATTAGGAACTCGACCCGTGAGGCTCAACCCCCACCAGTTCACACCCACGCGGAACGGCCGGGGCTTACATCGCACCGATCGAAAGGAGTTGCTGGCCTCCCTAAATGTCATACAAGTCTCAGGAATTCTCGGCGAGCCTGGAAATTTCCGCCTCTGCCTGCCCGCGCGCGAGATACGAACATGGCGAGGCGTCAGTGCATAGCCGAAATGAGATTGCAAAAAGTGTTCGTGCAGCGCACGCCTGCAGATGGAAAATGCTTGCGACTGGGCAGAAGTTCACCGGCAGCGACGGAGTGATTGCCTATATGCTGTTTCAGACCGCCGCGCTTGTGCTCCGACAAATCTATTGCTTGCCAAGACGATTGACACATGGATGCATCCACCAGGATCACCGTTTCCTCGACGCTTTGGGCTCTCGAAATCACCAGAGTGGTTTTATTTTCTTGTGTGAAACTGTAGAAACCTGCTGTGACCCAACCTACACGAGTTCATATATAATTGCCTGTCTGTCTCTAGGCTTCCTGTTTTCTCATCGCCATCTTTGTACAAACTTCTCCAATACCTTTCGAAACCTCCACCTTAAGTTGGACTCGGAATTAAGCTTAACAACTTGTCTCCCATCGTTCACAATGCGAACCGACAAAGTGCTCACCTCTCTTCTCATCGGGCTGTACGGACACCGCGTCCTTGCAGCCCCTACCTTTGGCCTCATTTCTGGTGCAATCAACTCGCTGATGGGCGGCGGAGCAAACAGAAGACCTTCCAACGAAGCACCTTCCAGCGAAGATATCGTCGACGCGGTGCGATCGTGGCAGGCCGACACGGGAATGGTGTCCAATTTTCTGTCGCACGCAGAGTCCATGAGCCCCCAGGAGCTGCAAGACCAGGGCAAAATCGCGTTCGATGCCGAGGAGGATGAGCTAATCCACAAGGCCGTTCTTGATAGAGTATTCATCAATGGAACGGCCGAGGACCGGGACCAAAGCGTGGCGGACGCCGACGATGTGCTGGCCAAGCAGGGCACATTTGGGTTTGTCGAGGCTGCGCTGTTTCTATTCTCAAAGAGAGGATCGCAAATGAAGCCCGACGAGGTGACGGCCTTGGTGAAAGCGGTGAATCGTGATCGATGCACCGATGTGTTGCCTGCTATTGATTCTTACCTGGCGGCCGCGCAAGGCAAGGTTGGAAGCTGGGTTGGAACGTTGAAGGCTGTGCGACCTACTAATTGTTAAATCTTTCTTGTATTTTATCTTTACCTATGTGTATTATTAGAGAACCTTGTTTTAATTTACTTCTTGCTTTATTTTAAACTATGAACCCCTGACCCTGACGGGTCTTACACTGGTGCGGCCATCTCGCTCGCGTGTGGGCACCCATCTTGCACTTCGTTGTAGCTATGTTATTTCATGTTTGACAGTAACTAATGCCAAGAACACCACCAGCCGTTCTCGGGCTATCTAATGGGCCACAGCCTGGTACTTCTCAACTGCGGGGTTACGGCATCGTTTGGGGGCTGCGCAACATCAGGCTCTCCCCGCGGTCGTCTCCTTGCGATATTATTCCGACTCAACTGATTGCCGGATTATATAACACCATGGAGTTTTCGCGTTTCCCTACGCTTCCCGGCGAGCTGCGAGCGCAGATCTGGATAGATGCGATCCCTGCACAAGACGAGCCAGCGATGTTCAACCATCGTCTTGGGTGCTGCAGCATGACCCGCGAGATGTTCTGGGACGAACTTCCAGAGCATCTACTTCAGTTTGACTATCACTTTGAATTATTTTGCAGAGTGCATTTCCTAGACGGGCTGCTCTCTGCGAGCAGAGAATCGCGAGCCGCCGCCCTCGCGTGGCTTGCTCGACAAGAAACAATGTCGAGGCGGCTATATCCTAGTGGTGTGCATCATGTTGTTCGGTCATTCGAACCTAGGAACGACATACTGTATTTGCCACTCACACGCGTGACTCACTCTGGTGTACAGCTCCAAGACTTGCTCTTCCAGGCAGAGAACCTGGAGCAGCGAATCGGCCCTCAGCGAACGCACCTGCGCAGGCTCGCCGCCCCTCGTGGTGCATTCGAAAACAGCCACTATCTGGTCTTGCCGGCAGTTGCAGAGTATCTCGAGGACTTGGAGACAGTATACTTTGTGGTACACCACGAGGAGATTGACCACACCGACGAGGGCATCGAGGGGATTTCCACCGCCACGCCACGGTGGAAACTTCACACACCACTGATTCCCGCTCAGGAAGAATCGGGTTTGGCGTCAAAAATCCAGGCCGAATTCTCAAAAGCTCAAAGATACGGCCCTGGCTTCTCGCTTGCCCGCGACTACGTGGAGGAGCACAAGCGACTGCCCTTTGAAATCTGTCTTACGGACGTAGCAAGGGCGACAGATGACATCAGAAAGAACGACATGGAAAGAAGAGAGGACGAATGAATATTTTTAGTTTCAGAAATTCATGCTCTCGCCACCATCGGATTTGTGCTGGCATCGCGGAGCATTACAGCCTGTCCGGTTATGCGAATATTATGATGGAAAGGTGCTATTTACACTTCACCACGACCAAATGCAGAAAATTACATTTCAATTTTTTCCAGACGAGAAGAGAAACATTCCCTCTCGGCCACTCGTCTACTTGCTGCATGATGTGGGAGTCCATAGCCTTTGCACTGCCTGACGCTGCACGCATGGCGGCCAATACAACCTCGCGTACGGCATCGGGATGAGCCATGTGTAGTTTTCTAGCAAACTTCATATACGCTTTCAATTATAAAATTTATCGTATATTTTTACCTCGAAACACCAGCCACGTCGTTAGTCGACCGTTGGCATGGTAGAATCACATCTGCCCCACCAAAAGTCAGAACTCGATTTCTCCTCCTTCATCATCCTCACGCGACCGCGCTTCACCACAGCCATGAGCACAAAGAAAGCCCCTGCTGGTCCTAGCGGACCTGGCCCGGGCAAGAAGAAGCCGGGCGGCGCGTCTGCCGCCGGCCGAAGCGACAATCAGGCACTGCGACGCGCCAAGGTCCAGCTCGCGCGCAGCATCCCGGTCGAGCCCGCGCAGTCCGCCCTGCGCGATGGCGAGCTGGACCTGCAGGCCTTTGTGGCGGCCCACGAGTTCGAGATCCGCTCGCTCGAGCAGAGCATGGCCAATTCCACGGCCGTGCGGAGCTCGCGCGCCTTCCAGCAGGTCCCGCGCGGCCTGCGCCGGCGCACCGCGAGCCAC
>LUFD01000158.1:0-14174 GCA_003025255.1 Cordyceps pruinosa
CCCCCCCATCTTCCCCGGGCCTCGCTTTTTTCCCCCTTGTCCTATTAGCATTCCATCGTTTCACGTTCGCCCGCCGAACTTGTATTCTTTTCTTGTCCATTTTACCACCCCCGTGTAATACGCCTTGCTTCTCGTCTCCCTCGACGTGTCGTTTGGACACCATCTTTCCTCCTCACGATACCCTCATATCAACCACATACATACAGTACATACACACAGCGCCATGTACTCCAAGGCTCTCTTCGCCGTCGCCTCGGCCGCCCTGCTCGGCAACGTCGCCGCCTACGAAGACGCCAAGATCATCAGCAATAACCCCCACGACATCACCTATTCCGCGACCCTGCCCGACAAGCCCTTCTTCAAGGGCGCCAGCCTCGACGGCAACGTCGTCGGCTCCATCTCCGCCACGGCTCCCGAGGATGGCGTTGGCACCAAGTTTACCGTCCGCTTCTCCAACTTCCCCAAGTCTGGCGGTCCCTTCAGTATGTTGCTGGCCTGCCGTCTCGTCCGCCTCCCTTTGATACTAACCAGACAGTCTACCACCTTCACGTCAAGCCCGCCGTCGGCGGCAACTGCACCGCGACCCTTGGCCATCTCGATCCCACCAAGCGCGGCGATTTGCCCGCCTGCGAAGACGCCAAGCCCGCCACCTGCCAGGTCGGTGACCTCAGCGGCAAGTACGGCAAGATTACCACGGATCCCTTTACCGCCGAATTCGTCGACCCCTTCACCTCGCTCGAGCCCGGCAGCGATGCCTTCTTCGGCAACGCTTCCTTTGTCATCCACTACGCCAACACCACCCGCCTGACCTGCGCCGACTTTCACCTAGTTGATGCTCCCCCGTCCGAGAACCCCGACTGTGAGGGCGGCCATGCCCAGCCATCAACCACCTATATCCGCCCCACGCCTTCTGGCGGACTCGGCACTCCCACCACCGTCCCTACTACAGTCCCTATCACGGCTGGTGCTCCCAAGATGGCCATCGCCGCCCCTCTCCTCGCCTTTGGTGCCGCCGCCGCCGCCTTGATGTTCTAATTGTGTGCCGATTTTGGTGTAATCAATTGGGTTAAAATGCTGGCGTTTGGGATACCGTGTGCAGCACGTCTGATGCGCAATTCGAAATAGGACTTATCGCGATACATACATGACTGTTTAGTACATTAATACATGGATAACATTGACTGAGCCCCTCCTGATACGAAAGAGTCGCATTCTTGGCAGTGTATGTACCGCCCATGTGACGTTGCACCGAGTGCCAAGTAAGAAGCAACGCCAGCGAAGTCGCCGGAGTGAATAGACGGCCTTCGTTACAAATCTACATCTAATATACATATAATATGCATCTAATATACATATGCTCCGCTAATCTGCCCTGCCCGCCTGCCAAGCCGACCCGGGCCCGACAACCTTGCTATCACTATTACCAGCAGCCTTGCGACCGATATCCCGTCCCTCATCCGAGACCACTGAGACACGCAGCGATGCATTTCTGCATCAAGCTGGAAGTGGTCGTCATCAATTCGCGAGGACCACTGTTCAATTAGCGGCTGAATCGGGCACGTCTCATGCAAGCCCTGCCCTGCTTGGGGCGAAAACTGCTGCCCGAGGCCATCTCCGAGGCGCCGCGTACCAGCGACGGCGAGGGGGCAGCATCCCCGCGGCACATGCACGACCACGACGTGTTTCTCGGATCGCGTCTTGCACAACGGTGTTCCGCTATACATTCTGTAAGATTTCCGAGCGCAAGAAAAGCCGACTGGGTGCTTGGGCGACGTCTGATTTGGCGCAAACTCGGAGCGGGGGGGGCGACTTCTCACCTTTTTTTCTTCGCAGTTGTAGTCTCAGACATGCTGCCAACTGCTCGACACGGCTGTTACATTTGGAGACTCGGGCTCGTCTTTTACTGGATGGCAGGTCTTCATGTGAGAGACATTTGTTCAGCTTGCTACGGCACTGCGTTTGGGCTGTGTCATCGCCGATGCCGCGGATGATGGCTATCGCGGACAAGGGAAATCAACACCAAGAATGTGACTATCAGGGAAATGAATATCCCAGAGGCCTACATTGATACGTTGATACTAAGCTGGAGATTTAGTATAAAATCTTGGAGGCGCGACAACCTGAATTGCTGGCAGCGTCCTTCGGCAGCATCAGCTGGACAGCGGCCGCAAACTGCATGCTTGGGATTGGTGGAGGACCTCTTGCATCTCGGCGGAACATGTTTTACGCATGTTTTACAAAGTAAAAGATGATATATGAGAACAGGTATGGTTTCTTTAAAGAGCCTTGCCCCCCGTGCTGCGGATGACTGTAGACCCGCGCCGCCGTCTTCATCCAACCTCCCTCTCCTTCTCATCTCTCTTCGTCCAAACTCACATATCAACTATACCCTTACTACTCCTCGCTCTCAAACACTCACTATGAAGTCTCCCCTCGTTCTCAGCACCCTCTTCGCCGCCAGTCTCGCCGCGGTCGCCCAGCCCGGCATCGGCCCCGACCTCCTGCCGGAGGTGTGCACGAGGGTGGACCTTATCATCAACCCTATAGTCAAGATCTTCGTGAACCTGGTTAAGACTGTGGTGTCTGGCGAGGAATTGAAGCTGGCCGTGGATGCCGCTGTTGCCCGCTTCCGGTACGAAATCGGCTGCGGCCAGGAACCCGCCGAAGGCGACCGTCCATCAACTCGCGACAGGGACTGCAGCATTGTGATTGACCCGGCGATTGAGTATTGCAAGCCGATCCTGAGGAGTTCATTCCCTAAGACGGATGGGTATGATGCTGGTGTCAGTGGGGGCATCTTAGTGTTCAGGACCATGATGGGTTGCAAGGACCAGGTTGGGATCGGTGGTGATGCTGAGCCCCGATGAGGTGCAGGCTCGAGAACTGCGGATGGCAGATGCAATCGAGAGAGATTGCTTACTTGGTCGTATGCTTCAACACAGACCATAAAGATAGTAATAGGAATAATATGTCTCTTGCATGCAGTAACTGTCCGTTCAGTATCCGCCTCGCGGCTCTCTCGAATCTCGCAGCTGCGATTCCTCTCCAGTCCGCCTACGCAAGTTTGTAGCGACAGCTCTCTACTAATTCACCCACTACAATGTATTCCCATTCTTTGAGAGCTCAGCGTAGCATCCCTCCCACAGCCAGCATGACGGAGCTCCGGTGGCACACTCTGGCTCTCCGTGTAAGAAACGTGTCGGTTGGCCTACTCGCAGACTACAATACTCCTCGACGCAGTGAGTGAATATATAGACCCAATTACATTGATCTCTAGAGAACGCTCACACAGATCTACTGAATGTAGTACGGTTATTCATCGCCTCCCGCCCATGATGTATCCTGGCACGATGCCCAGTCTTTGCGGGGCGACGCTGAGATAAATACCAAGTGTACGTCAACATGATTCAACGTAGCTCATTGCCTCGAGTTGGTCTTTTTAAATAGGCTAAGCAGTATAAGTAAGAAAGGCAGGAATAATAGGGAGGCGATATCAAGCCAGGATTATCGTGGAAAGCGCTTTGTGAGTAGCTTCCTCAACACAGAGCAACGAGTAAAAGCGCTGCGCCAGCCTCTTCTCGGCAACTTACTTAACAACCCCCGTCATCACGACAGCACACTAGATTGGCAAACCGTATTATTTATTCTGTATACATTATTATCTACGCGCAAACGACCGAGACTAATCAAGCCCATGGAAGCAACTCCATCACCCCAGCCAGGCCTGGGCTCCGCCGGCCCTTCGCGGGAGCAAAGGCGCCGCGCTCGGTCAGCGAGCACCCGCAGCTGCAGAAATCGCTTCGCGGCCTTCTCATGATGCCGGACGGGGCACGGGGAACTACGACGCGCGTAGCGGGCTCATAGGTGCTGCCAATGCACGAGAGATTTGGCGGCGGCTCAAGGAGGCGCCCGTTGTGCCGAGGGAGCGACGACGCAAGAGGGGGACGAGGAGCACGGCCAGCAGCTCAGCGCGCGGCAGCGAGGCCCGGCACTCAAGCCAGATGTAGACGGGAGCCGCCTAGTTGTCGACGCCTGGCGCATGTCGATTTCAAGTCAGTTAGCGTGCACTCTAGCGTTGAAGAACATCTTAGCAGCGTAATGGATTGATTCAAAAGCAGCAATGATTCCTAACACGGCTATTTCTACATCTTGATAGTTACTATCGTGTACTCAGGGTCCAAAAACATGACAGAAGGGAAAGGAAATATAAAAGAACTCCATGTTGCCGGTTGCCAAACTTGGTATCGTTTTCCCAACAGTAAATTCAAACCCCCTATAATTTCACATTCTCCAAGCAAGACAAAAAAGAAGAAGGAAGAACAGGTATACATCATAAAGGGAGGGCATGAAGAAAATCAAGGCCATCCTCTCCCCCCCAAACTCCGCCTCAATACCAGCTCGCGTCGACGGAGATGTTGTTGGCCGAGTTGAGCAAGGCATCGAGCTCGCTGACGCCCTCCCTCTCGAAGACGGTCATGAGCTCGAGCTGCTGGGAGTGGGAGAGGCTGCCCTGGCGGCCGGCGGCGCCGTGCGTGTAGCCGTATGGGTTGAGGCCGCCGTCGACGGGGGAGGCCATGGTGGGCATGCCGGCGGCCATGGCAGCGGCGCTGTGCTGGGCGGCGGGGCTGAAGGCGGCGGCGACGCCGGCGTCGACGCCGAGGGCAGCCGCGGCGTCGTCCAGGAAGGTGCTGCCGCTCATGTGACCGATGGTGTAGGGCGAGACGAACTGCGGCATGGGCGCGTACCAGTCGCCGCCGGGCGCCATGGTGGTGGCGGGCAGCGGCTTCTGGTCCGACAGACCGGGGCCAGCGCGGGGCATGGCCGCAGGGTGGCCGCGGCCCATGCCCTTGGGCGGCGGCGTCATGTGCGGCGGGCGGCCACCACCGGTGGCCATGGTCATGGACGCCAGCGAGGCCTCCACCATGCTGGGCGTGGCCAGGCCCATGCCGGGCGTCGTAAAGGCGGAGCTGGGTGTCGTGGCGGACAGGTTGGTGGGAGGGGCGAGTGACTCGGGAGGCGTCGGCAAGTGGTTGCTCATTTGGTCGGAGTGGGTGGGCGTAGAATGTTGGGACGGTTGCTGTTGCTGAGGTTGATGTTGATGCTGTTGGTGCTGGTGTTGCGGGTGCTGGTGTTGGTGCTGTTGGTGCTGTTGCTGCTGTTGATGCTGCTGCTGCTGCTGCTGCTGCTGCTGTTGAAAGGACGCGGCTTGCTCCATGATGCCCTCGCCTGGCTGGCTGATATCAGGCGGGAAATAGGAGAATCGCCGTCCGGTAGAGTCAGTCGCCGGGTTGCAGAAGATCGAGTTGGATCGGAACGCCGGTTGGGGCGGCGGAAAGTTGGGATCAAACGTGTAAGCATTCATGGACTCCGGGGGTGAGTCAAACGCCCAGCCGAACTGAGGGGGGTTCAGAAACTGCATCTGCGGCTGGCCATCGGCTCCCTGGTTGGCCACGGGCGGAGACGCCATGTCCGTGCCGTTGGAAGGGCTGGCGAAGGAGAACAGGGGATTGAACTGTCCATCCTCGTAGCTTTGTAGGCAGGCCTTGGATAGGATGGTATAGAGCTGAGCGGTAGCTGCCGCACCTGGCCAGCGCGCGGAACATATGTCGAGCGAGTCCAGAGCAGAGTTGATCAGCTTGTCGGTCTCTTCTCTACTGTGTGCTTGTCGAACATCGGGGTACGAAATAGACCACAGAAGCGTGTTGAGAGCGGCAGAGAGGTCGAGAAGAACCATCCAGGTAGAGTCGGCAGCTGCCGTGTCGATTTGCTTCTTGGACAACGTAAGGGCAAACGCAGCACTATCAAAGCATATCTGCGCAGCGCCAGCAGATGGCTTTGGAACCTGAGGAGAGGGACGATACAGAAACATGCGCGACTGATGATAAGCTCCGAAGTACCTACAATAATTAGCAGCTTTCCGCTTGCCGAGCTTCGACAACTTACCAAGGCTTGGTCCAGGCAATCTCTTCCGGCTGTGACTTGACCCATTCCTCAAGTCGCTTATCTATACTCTGATACCACGGGTGGGTATCATTGACTGGCTCGGGGCGCTTTCTTTCGTACAAAGTCCTTCTGATTTCGCATTCGATGGCGCGCAGCTTATACACATGTACCGTGTTCATTTTTCTTTGGTCGGCTGGTCCATCTGTGATGCCATTTGCTGTAATGTTCTTGTCCTTGACAGTGGCGAACCAATCCACATCTAAGCGATCGCCACCCTTGGCGAAAGAGGATGGGCGACCCATGTAATGCGAAAGAGCGAATTCAAACGTGGCAACTATCCAGACGAGCCGGCGTCTCATATCAATCGTTTTGGCATCCAGGTTGTAACCGGCCGTTATTGTCTTCTCTTCGGTGAGCCCCTCCTGTTGACAGATGCGCACAGCGAGGCCAATAACGGCATACACCGGGTTGCGCGCTGGGGTGAGCAGGGAATATGTCGCAACCAAGATGAGACACTGCAGCGTTTTCAGATCCTTTGGGCGCACGACGTCCTTGAAATACTGCATGGCCGCCAGATAGTAACTGTCAGCCAGGCCAGCATACTGCGCAATCTTTTGGAGGGAGACGCCAAAGACCATGCGAACGACAAAGTTGCGATACGGGTCCGTGTCTCCATTGTAAACGGCATCCACGTCTTGCTCAAAATCTTTCTCATGCAGCACTGGCCAGAACAATTGTGCTACAGTGTGTTAGTGGGCGGGTAAATGAGTGGTGGAGTAGAGTCTCTTACTTTTCTGGTAAAAGGCATCAATGAGCTTGTCGGCAACGGCGCGTTTAGGTAGGCTCTCAGCAGGGCCTTCAGAAACCATGGGATAGCTCTTTCTATGGCCAGTGAGAGTGCCTGTTCCAGACATTTGAATAGACTGCATGCGGGCCTGGCGTCTGGCGCGGACTTCGGGAATCAGTTCGCCGATGCTCTTGGAGTCGGTGAAGCGCTTGGCTTCTTCCATTAAGAGACGGGTCAAAGCAATACCACTGCTAGGTCCGAGATAACGAGGTATCTCATCGTTGACGCTGAGGCGAATCATTCCGCCAGGACGAACAATATCTTCGCTGCTTTTCGGATAGTCGGCCGCTTCGTCGGTAAAGTGATCGAGCTCCGCCTCTAGCGCACGAACTTTGTCCTGAAGTTTGATGACATAGTAACGGTTTATTTTTCGACCTTTGGCAGCGTCGAGATACTCGCATATGGAGCCGGATCGCTCGCATGGGAGACAGCGGGGGAGGGTAGGGTCACATCGAGTTTTGCGCTGCACCACCTTCAGTCAGTCAAAGTAGAGGCCAAGGTGGGCTGGGAGAACAGACCTGTCGGCAGCGGCAGCAAGCTGTCAGGGTATGGGCTACGCGATGGCCAGATCCTTCGCCATCTGAGAGGTCGTCGAGCTCCATCGACGTCGACTGTCCCGCAAATTGGCTGAAGGCAGTATTGGGCCGAGGCGGAACAGTCCCGAGCCCTTGGCGGAAGATATATGCAGCATTCATGTTGACAGTATGACGAGGCGCGGTTTCTACCAGCGGCGCAGTCCAAGGAAGCCGACGAGTCGGTTCGGGGTAGTGATGTCAAGCCGCGGTGGGAAAGATATAGCGGGCTGGCGAGCTATGAGGGTGCAAGAGCACTCGGATTGCCGTCGCGATCTACCGGAGCGTCGCGATCGCGGCTATAGATGGTGGCGATAAGGCAGGTCGGAGTATGCGAGTCTATTCCTCAGCGAAGAAGGCCGAGGCGTGGATGGAAAGCGGCGGCTGGACTCTTATGCGCGATGCAGATTGGTGGCGGAGGGGTAGCGAGGGCACCGGCGGCGGTGTTGGTAGATGCGAGGTCTGCGACGGAGAGACGAGTATCGGGCGTAGCTTGCGACTGCAGTAGTAGTCTCCGTAACGGCATGAATGAGAAAGGGGTCGTAGCCGTCAGGTGTGCGGTGTATAGTTGTACATGGATCTTGGACATGTGGTCAGGCTGGACAATGGTGGTGGGAGAGGCGAGCAGTTGGCCTAGGCAGTTGGCATTGGCGGTTGGCAGTTGGAGGAGGTGCAAGTGTGGCTAGTGTGGCTGAGGCTGAATGCCGAATGGCCAAAGTAGGCCGCTTTCAGCGACATCACAGCGCAGGGATGGCGTGTTTTAGCGCTGCCGCTAGTGGGCTCAAGCAGAAGCCACAGAGGGTTCAGTGGGGAGATTTCTGGGCTTAGTGGCCCGCGTGCTATAGATGCAGCGAGTCGTGCTGTGACAGGAAAAACCTTGACCATGATCTGTCGCGGCGAGATGATAGATCCCTGTGTAATGCTCGCACTGAAGTGGAATTTTTTTTTCTCATGCAGACAGGATGTGGACGTTGGAGAATTGCCGTCGACACCCCCTGCCGCCCTTGCCATCGGAGAGCGGTTCCGGTCTGAGGCCCCCTCCCGCATAACGCTGTCGGTACGCAATACCGACCTACAGCCGGCAGTCTCAAAGGGTACCTGAGGTCTACCGAGGCTCCTGGCCATACATCCCGATGTCAAGCGTCGCATTGGTGCGTTTGTAATCATAACCTGACTACCAACAACTCGATCTATTACCGCACCAGTGGACATTCAATAGCCGCCGGGTGCTGAACGGGCTTCACAATGGCTGTGCTGGTGAGTTGCTGACCTAATCCACAGTGGCTCCCGCCAACCCGTTGGCAGCAATATCACGCTTGACACAAACCCCTTGTTTGCTTGCATTGTTCACCCTGCACCCTCTTACTTCTCAAAGTTGTCGCCAAATATGCGGATATTGTCTGGGGCCCCTACCCCGGCTGCTGGTATTACGATTGTGCGACGCACGGAGCCAGTGACAGTCCACGGATGGCCTCCAGACTCCCGGAGAGAGGCATGTGTGGGGTGGACAGCAGACTCAAAACAAGGAAGCACGCATCTGGCCCCTAGTGACGACGTCGCAAATCTATTTTCTGGTTTGGTCCGCGCTATTCTCAGGCATCTCAGCCGTGATGATGCTGAGACTGCTCCCTTGCACTGCGGTGAGCCACGGCCCAGGCTGTGAATCTAGCCCGAACTAGCCTCACTAAACTGCCAGCTGGAGCAAAGGATGAGAGGGTGGTGGTGCCATCGGGCGCACTGGAGTCTGGCGGATGCTTGGCATTTTCATTCCCAGGACCTGCGACCTGTCTGGCGGCGAATGGCAGGACAGACCCCTGAACGACGGGCACGGCCGTGGCCATTTTCCCCGTGGCCACATGGCCATCTGTCGGCCAATATGCGCTGTGGTAACGGTCGCGCATGGCAAGTTGCACAGATCAGATCTGCAAGTAGTGGCCAGAGGAGCCAATCGGCAGCTTCATGGCAGCCTAGACAAAGGGGCAACGTACGTCTCAGCCCGGACGGTGCGATTGGATGATTGCCGGCGTCCCTATCTGCCCAGACCTGGCGTACAACACGGGATGTTGGGGGCCGCGGAGCATGTTGCTAGGCGGCAGCATCCTCCACAAACAGCAATGAAGGTCGCAGGGACGAATCATCAGAGCGAATTTTCAGGCTCTGGACAACGAGGTCAGCGATGGAGGTTGCTGTTAGTAAAAGTTTATGCTGCCAGCGCCACGACGACCACCGGTTCTCCGTCCATGGTGACTTGTCATGTTGTGTATGGGTCACAGGTCCTTTCGCGCAAACCCTATTATTGAACAGTCATTATTACGTTAGATTCGGGCAAAAGGCGCACCAGGGGCTCTATCTAGAAGTGGTCTACCGTCCGAGTTGAGCAAGAGGTGGGGGGCCGCAGCGGTAGATTCGAGGGGCGCGAGGTATATGATGGCATCATGACTATACGAAGCCAGCGTCAATACCATCATCACACACGACCTGTCGGTTGAGCTCGCAGGACTGCCTCTGTGGGAATAGCGTATTGGGGGCGGGGAATTTGAGAGCGAGCATACGATGTGTAGAGCACACTACGGATATGGGCAGGATGATTGGCGCGACTCTGCGGCTGGATGCTTTCTGGAAAAAGAAACAAACACGATGGCTGGCTGAAAAGGGGTCCGCGGCTTTCTGCACGCGGCGGCGACGGGTGACGGGGGACCAGGGACGGCCTTGTCGATGCCAGAGCGAGACATTGTCTTGGAGCTGATTGATGCATTGGGGATTGGGGGGGAGCATAGTAGGCTAGTCAAGTACCTTGTCGCCAGAACAAGGTGTACAGGTACTTTGTGGCCGGTAGAGGCTCCAAGGTACCTAACCAAGTCCCAGCATCCATGTTCTATGTTCTCTGCCAGATGCGGCAAGGACCAAGGTGCGGGTACCAGGAGTGACCTCTGCACCGACCCAGACGCCACCTATTCGCGGGTACCTTCGGTAGCAGCTCGTCCTCCGCGCCCAGCCGTCCTCACCTTCAGGCTTCCATCTCAAACCATCCATCCATTCGTCCTCGAATTGCCCGCCCATTCTTCCCATTCTTCACCCCGCGCACTCCAAATTTACCCTCCTTTTCGCTCCCCGATCCTCATCGCCGACTCCAGCCCGCGATTCCCTATTTCCACCAACAAGTCTCGGCACTTGCAGCCCTCGGTGCTTTTCTCTCTCCCCAGCCCGTCTTGCTCACCCGTCAAACGGCCGCCATCACGCACGCTTGGGCACGCCGACACCACCACTTTTGCTCGACGGCCAGCTGGCCTGTCCGTCAACGCCATCCACCCGCGCGCGCAACCCGTATCTTGCCACGGTGCTGAGCTGCTCGAGTCGCGACACTGCCGCATTCAAGTCGCCGCGCTGACAACGAGTCGGCCGCCCGCATTTGCCCTTCTCGATACGTCTCTCCCGCTGCCCACTCCGCGGTGGCAGTGCCTCCTGTCTTTATGTCGCACCGGAGTCTATATATAGAATCGATTCCTCTTCACCTGGTCGTCTCTGCGCTGCAGACGGCCGCTTTCCGAGCGTCGCAACACTCCCGCCACAACCTTGCCCTGCACTCGGTAGCTTCCTGCCATGCCCCGCAGTAGCTTCTCTCGCAACCCCCTCTTGAGGGTCTCTCGCCCCGTGTCAGCCTGTTCGCGATGTAAGCTTCTACCGTCTGGGTGCTGTATTTCGCGCGTCTTACTTACATGCACCAGGTCGTTCGGCCAAGGTCAAGGTCCGCAGCTAAGAGAACCCGGCGCCCGACCGGCAGCTAACACGACATAGTGCGATGGAAAGCTTCCGGCCTGTACAGCTTGCGAAAAGGCTGGCAGAGAAAGCGAATGCTCCGCCGCCAACGACCAGTTCGCCAGAGGCAAGGAGAGAAGGTAGCTAGCTCCATATATCGATCGCGCACAGATACTCACCTTTCCCAGTTACGTCGCCGCTCTCGAACTGCGTATCGAGAAGCTCGAGCGTCGTCTCCAATTCGCCAAGTCGCGTAAAGCCTCCGTGGCGAATCACGAACACGAAGTGCCTTTTATGGGCGAGATGAATCGCAAAGACTCCCTGGCGCTCATCAAAGCCGCCATTCACCGCAAGGCGGCCAGGAACCGCGAGAATTCCGATGTCAACTCTCTAGTCTCCGATTTTGGTTACATGTAGGACCCCCGAGCCCGCGGCATGCTCCAAACGCTGACATGACTAGGTCTGTCAATGCTGTGACTCGTGATTTTGAGCCCGATGCTTTCAACGTCACCTTTGCCGGCCTCGTTCTGACCGCCACCATGAACAATGCGCTCCCTGTATCAACAGAGCCAGACCTGCCGCCGAAACAAGTCACCCACTCCATCGTGCAATACTTTATGACGCACATATACACTCTTTTCCCATGCTTCTCAGAGACGGCGCTATTGAACGTCATTAATGATCTCTACCAAGATGACCGCCGCGCGATACGAGACTCCGACTACTGGCTCATCTACATGATCCTCGCTATAGGATACACCGCCCAGAGCCAACGCGCAAATGATACGAACTATGAAAGCGGCGTTGAATATATTGTCAAAGCGTTGAAATATGCCGATCAAGCTCTCGCTCCCGGAACTGGCACTCAGATTCAGTCGTTATTACTGTTCACGATATATTCCCTCCTCGACCCGGCACATTTTGATAGCTGGCATCTTCTTGGCCTGACTGCTAGGGCCTGTGTCGATTTGGGCTTCCATCAAGATCCCCCTACATCCTCTTCCTCTGACCGTACAGCACTTGATATCCGTCGACGAATCTTTTACTCTGTGTATGCTCTGGACCGTGCGATTAGCATGGTACACGCACGCACCTTTTCGTTCACCGACGACTCCATCAACGTGGCGTTCCCTGCCAGTCTCGCGCAGTCACGAAAGCAGTCCCTTTCTTCTGGCTCCATTGCGGCTCCCCAATCTACGGATCCAGCCTTGTTACTTTTCCAGCTCCGCCGCGCCCAGTCATTTTGGTACCAAGAACTGTACCAATCAGATCCGACGCCGCTCGCCGACCCCGTCACGTTCTTGTGGCAAATGTGCCTGGACATGCGCGAATGGGGCGACAGTCTCCCCGACACCCTGCCCGCCGGAATCCGTCGCATGTTTGAGCAGGAGCTGCGGTACAGCTACGTGTACTGCATCGCGCCGTCGGTGCGCTCGCCGCAGATTACAGACTATACCCGCACTCTCATCTTCGAGTACTCGCTGGAATACCTCAACGTCATGCTCGAGATTTCCCGCACAGGGCTCAACAGCGCGTTCTACACATACCACGATGCCCTGAAAGTGTATTTTATGGGAAACCAGCTTCTGGCCGTGCTACGTGACGCGGAGGAGGTGCTCCTGTCCGGGCGCCCAGTCCCGCCACCCCTGCAACGGCCGGGCTGCCCGCCCCCGCCGCCCATCCCGCGGCGCACCGGACTTCCTGCCAGCAACTCGTACGACGCACTGGAACGCAGCCTGTGGTGTCTTGAGCGGGTGCACGAGACGCTGTCCAAGTACAGCGAGCGGTGGGAGGACGCGACAATGCTCAAGGACAGCTTCCAGCAAATCTCGGCCGACACGCTGCGACGCTTGCGTGAACTCCGCGCCTTGCGTGGCATGCAACCTCAGCCTCACCATCCTCAAGTGCAGCAGCAGCAGCAGCAGCAGCATCAACATCATCCTCAACACCAACCCCAGCACCCCCAGCACCCTCACCCTCACCCTCACCCACAGCAGCAGCAGCAGCTTCACCGCTCGCCACATCAGCCACAACAGCAGCAAAACCAACACCCCCATCACCAACAGCAACAGCCGCAGCATCCCCAGCACCAGCACCGCCCGCAGCAGCTGCCGCTGCTCCAGCAGCACGGCCAGTACCCCAACGGCGTGCCAGTCGGCCAGGGTGCCCCGGCGCCCCCGCCGCAGCATCAGCAGCATCAGCATCAGCCGTGGGTGGGCGTCAACGTGTCGCAGATGATGCACGGAGGGCCGCATCCGCAGCAATAGAAGCCTCGCAATAAGCATTCACGGCGAACAAGCCTACTTGCGACGATGAGGATGATTTTGTTTTCGTTTTTAAGTAGTGAAGAAATACGAATTTGAATCCATTTCAACGTTGATAAATACAGTAAGCAGAGACGGCCTAGTCTCTATGAACCAACGCTCGCCTGTGCAAAGACCAACCAGCGTACTACGTCTTCTCCTGTTCCGTCACGCTCATGCTCTGGCAAACGTTGGGCAAAAGAAATGAAGAAAATCATATAAAAAAAGACCATTTATAAGCTAACATGGACACCGAAAAGAAAATAAGAAGCCAAAATGTAAAGAAATAGGACAATACAAACTTTGAAATGAAGAAAAAAAGGAGCCAGAAACAGAGAACCTGAAACTCGGGCTCATTCCCACGCCTTCTCTCTTCTTTCTCTTGTTTCCCCCTTTCCTTTCCTTTCCTTTCCCTCCCGTTTTTACCCCGAAAACCCTGTGTGTGTGTGTGTGTGTAGACGCCCGCCATTTGAGAAAGAACAAGCAAAGCACCTGTTTTTTTGTGTCTTTTTTAGTCTTTTGTCAACTCTTGCTCAAAAAAAAAAAAGAGCAAAAAAAGGATACAAACCCTGCATATATGTTACACAGACAAGATCGCTCATAGCCCCTACTCCTTCTTTCTTTTGGTAACATTCGCGTCCCCCTTCCCGAAGAAACACTTGCATCATCATGTCCAAACAAAAGATTAGTATGCCTGTTCGTCGCGGCCGCTTTCTGTTCCCCCCTCTTCTTCTGGTTTTTTTTTTTTTTTTT
>LUFD01000158.1:14262-25458 GCA_003025255.1 Cordyceps pruinosa
CGTTTGTCGAGGGAGCTTCCGATCGCGCTCGTATAAGAGGCCGCAGTTGGCGCAGAGCGTCTAGCAACGCAGTTAGTTGTGTAAATCAGGACGGAAAGCTCGGGTGTATACGTACTCTAGGACCTGCTGGACCATCCCGGACAGCCCACACACAGGACCCCCAGACGCGGCAGTGCAGGCACCGCCAGTTGGAGCGTTCAAGGTCTGTGAGGGCGCCGCCGCCGCCATAGCCGCCGGCATCCGGGGTGCCACGGCCGCCAAGACCGCCGCCGCCGGGGGTGCCGCCACGTCCGAGGGGGCTGAGGCTGCGGAAGCGGCGCTTCTTTTTGGAGCGCTCGCCGCGGCCCATGCGCTCTTCCTCGGGCTCAAACGGTGTGGCGGGGGGTGCGACGCTGACGCCGCCGGGGCCGAACGGCATGCTCCCCGTGAGCATACCAGTCGTGGAGCTGAAGCGGGCCGTCTCGCGGCGCAGGCGGCGTACTTGACGCTCGCGGTCACCCTCGCGCTTCTCCATTTCCTCTTTGCTGAGAATCTCAATCTTGGGCTCCCAGTCCTCGGCAAGGTGGTCGGGATCGTAGCGCCACCCGGCCTCTGTGCCGAGCGCCGCGTCGTTGGGCAGTTCCTGCTGCAGGCCACCCCACCCAGTGACAAGCCCACCGACCTCGCACGCTTCTTTCTTGAGCCGCAGGACGGCCTCGTAGATGGCGTGCGTCATGGCCGGCACCCACTCGCCGTGCAGGCCCAGGTCGGCGCATGTCGTCTTGGCGAAGGCCTCGGCCGTGCCGGGCGGGTGCAGTAGCGACCACTCAAACTTGTCGGTGTACAACATGGAGGACATGTTTAGGTTGAGGTTTATGATGCATCGGTACGTGTCGTCGGGGTTGAAGTCGTCCGAGTCGGGGAGAATGGCAGTAGCTTCGGCGGTGACGGCGGGAACGCCGGCAGCCTGTCCTGGCACGGGGGTCGCTGGCGCGGCAGCTGGCGGCTGAGCCGGGGTGTCCGCCCTCGACAAGTAACGCGCGGCCGAGTATGGCGAAATGTCTCTCGTCAAGGGCCGATCCCTCGTTGTGGTTCCGTTGGCGGCCGGTTGCGCAGGCTGCGGCGGCGCGATAGGTTGATCGGAGTGAAAGAGCGGATGGAGCGCGACGCCGGCGTACTCCTCCAGCTGGGTGCGAATCTGCCTACTAATGTCGGCCGCAACGTGCTGGCGGTTGGGAAGGTCGAGGTCCTGGGCCAGCGTCTGCGCAAACTGGTCCGTCGTGATGAGCGTCTCGTGGAGGTTCCAGCAGAAGATGTCGCGCAGCTTGTAGGGCACAGTCATCTCCTGCTGTCGGTACTGTGGCAGCGAGAGGTCGACACCAGGTGTGTTGGGCGGGGGGAATGGCGGTTGCGGGACGAAGGAGGGCACGTCGAGATCGATGCGGATGGGTATCAGGGTCAGCGGCAGGTTAGATTGGGCCGAGTTTTGCTGGTCACTGCGGATGGAGCGCGTCTTCCCCATCCAGTCGCGCCAGATGGGCTGGAGGTGGACGGGCTCGAGAGTGTCCTTGCCCGCCTTGCCGGACCAGTCCTGGCTCCTGGACGGGTCTTGGGCGCGCAGGCTGCGCAGGCCGGTGGGCCGGCGCCGGGGGTCATCGCTATCGTCTTCTATATCGTCGTAGCCATCCTCAGCGTAGTTGATGATGGTGGTGCCGCGCTTGGTAGTGCGGGAAAGGGGGTTGACGCTGGGCGCGCTGGGCAGCACGGGCGTGAGCAGCGAGTTGTTGTATGTTCGCAAGCGCGGCGCGTAGCTGGATTGAAACGCCTGGGGCTTTCCTCGTTCCATCATGGGCGCGCGGGTGCCTCGATGGGCATTGCCGAGCTGGGGATGGGCTGGCTTGACGAGGGCGCGGGCGCTGGCCGTGAGTTACCAGGAGCCGGTCTCGCGGAAGCCGTGATGCTGTGGCGCAGGCTCGCCTTGGTAGTGGCTAAATTGGGGGACCCTGGTGCAATTCGGCGGTGGCCGTGTGATGGACGCTCGAGAGGACAAGGGCAGAGGATGAAAATGGAGATGGTGTCGCGACGGGCTAGCTAGCGAACAGGTTGAAGGCCCATTCCTCGTCGCGCGTCGTTTGCTGCTAAAAATTCGGCATGTCCCGAGTTACGTAAGCAGCTCAGAGCAGCAGCCAGCACTACGCACTAAGTACTCCGTACGCAGCCAGCAGATGAAGAGGTAGAAAGTGCATGCTGGAGTAGTTGAACCAATTGCGCATGTTAGATACCTAGGAGAGGAGAAAAAATCAAGAACGAATTTTCATCGGGATAATCCTCGGATAAAGTCTGCCGGCCTCTCGATGTTTGCACTTTCCGTCGCGGCTGGGGTTGCCAGCTGGCAGCAGCTGGCAGACGCATCTGAAGCGAGCAAACGCAAGAGCCTGAGAGAGAGCGCAGTTCACAGTTGAAATGGAAATGAGAAGCGGGAGAAAAGGAGAGAATCTCCAAGTGAACTGAGCACCGCTACGTTCTTGACTTGCGGGAGAATCCATCCCATATCCTCCAGCCGTCGGGTCACCATCTCCAAGCACATTCGCATTTGCATTCGCCCACCAGCGGCCTCGCTCAGAAGATGCGTCTCGCCAAGATCAGGACCGTCCTCGCTGGCGTCGCCCTCGCCGCTGTCTCCGTCTCCGCGCAGAGTGACGACCTCGTCGCCGCGTTCAACATGATCAACCAGGCGCGCGCCGAGCGCCTCGTCAAGCCGCTGTCGTGGAACGCCGACCTCGCCGCGTACGCGCAGCTCTGGGCCAACCTCATGGCCAGCGACCAAGTGCCGTTCCAGCACGCCGCCGGCGCGTACCGCCCGTCGCAGGGCGAGGTGCTCTACGTGCAGGAGGCCTCGGGCTGCCACCCGTCGTACGACGCGCCCTTCCAGTCGGCCATGCACGCGTGGCTCGGGCAGGCGCCGCTGTACGACGACAAGCCCATCACGACGGGCCACGAGCCGTGGTTGCATTGGTGTAGGTGATCCCGGGGGCAAAGGGGACAACGGGTGCTGACTCGTGATGGTAGCGCAATGCATGTGGTCGAGGTCGACGGAAATCGGATGCGCACGCGCCTACAGCATCTCGGATGCCTACAAGATCTATGTCGTCTGTCGATTTAGCCCCGAGGGCAATGTGTAAGTCGAACGAGGCAAAGGAATAACCAATGTACGGGGAGCTCCTCGCTGACCATTTTACAGCTATGGGCAAAAGCCGTTCTAAGAAGGGACTTGTTGTGGCGAGTGGCCAATGTCGAACACCAACGTCTACATGTATAATGAATGATTGCTGTCAACCTTTGACGAAAATTTGACTTTGAAGAGGAACCAGGAGTAATTAAATACCTGTATAGTACAATAAAGCAGCTGCAACCGATGCAGTCCGAACCCTGTAGAAAATCGCCCTGAAGCGATGACGCCAGCGCTCCAAAAATATTTCTGGACCTTCGCCGTCGGCAGCCTCCAACGCAGTTTTCCTGCGCCAAACCTCCTCCTGAATTCAACCACATCGCCTCCTCATCACCTCGCCGAGTCCCCGCGCATTATCTCACGCGCGCAACACAATGGCTGCCTCCCGCGCCGCATCCTCTCTCCTGCGCCAGCTGCGTCCCAGCGCCGCCAGCCTGCGCCCGTCCTCCACAACCGCCGCCGGGCGCGTCCTGCGACGACAGCCTCCCGCCTCCCGCCTCCTCCTCTTCCGCGCCGCGCACACCATCCCGCGGCCGCCGCCGCCGCCCTCCGCGCAGGTCCGGACCGAGCCCCCGCCCGCGACCGGCGCCGCCGCCGAACCGCCCGCCGCCGCGTGGCAGCCCGCGGACACGCCGACCAGCGAGGGCGAGCGCCCCGAGGCCAGGAACCCGGCCTACTACCAGCTCTCCTTCACGTGCGTGCCGTGCGGCCACCGCTCGCACCACAACGTCTCCAAGCAGGGCTACCACGCCGGCTCCGTCCTCATCACCTGCCCGGGCTGCCGCAACCGCCACGTCATCAGCGACCACCTCGACATCTTTGGCGACCGCAAGCTCACCGTCGAGGACCTCATGCGCGAGAGGGGCCGCCTGGTCAAGCGCGGCAGCCTCGGCGAGGACGGCGACATTGAGTTCTGGCCGGACGAGGAGCAGGGGGGCGAGACGACGCCGGGCAGCTCATAAAGAGGACGAACAAGACCATGGTCACTCGGCGGCGAGCGCTTCCTGTATAATATTTTGGCCTCGAAAAGGAACATAACGGCGTTGTCAACTAGAATACCCTCCACTTTGGGATTTGTTTGGAAAAGTACATTACTTGGAGAAGGACAGAGTGGCCGAATTCGCATGTACAATACATCTTCAAAATGATCATGATACGGCTCTTCAAATGTAAGATGGTGCAATTAGCATGTATATCAACTTTACATATACATTGTCTATCTTGACTTGTACACTGCTATATTCATCTTAATCTTGACATGAACGTCTTCGACGTCACATGCAAAAAGAAAATCCCAAACTCCACGAATGCAAAATGCAAATATGCCTGAAGCGAAAACAATTGACTACCACGTCTTGTATGTCTGTCGCATCGTCTTCTGCTCCTTCGAGCGCACCTTTCTGCGCTCCTTGTTCCGGTCCACCTTCTTGCGCTTGTCGCGGCTGTGCTTCTCCGGCTGCGCGACGGCCTCGATCTTGCGCTTGCTCGAGCGCTGCTGCCGGCGGCGGCGCACCGCCTCGCGCACGTCGAGCAGCAGCCGCGTGTACTCGGCGACGCCAAACTTCTTCTGCAGCGCGTCCATCATGATCTGCGCGCGCGTCTTGACGCCGTCCAGGCGCGCGCGGAACTCGTCGTCGGCGCTGAACGGCACGGGGATCGACGGGTCTGTCAGGTGGTGCAGCGGCTCCAGCACCTTGCGCAGCGACGGGCGCAGCCGCTCGGTGGGGATGCGCCGCGCGATCGTCTCCAGGGCCTCCATGGCGTGCACCTTGGGCACGAGGGCGTGGGCGCGCGGGCGCACCTCCTTGCGCAGGATGTGGGACAGCCGCCAGAAGAGGTAGCCGATATCGCGGGGGCGCTGCGCGACTTCTTCCTCGTCTTGGTCGGCTGCCTCTCCCTCGTCATCCTCCTCCTCCTCCTCTTCCTTATCCTCCTCGGCGTCAGCTTCAGCAGCCGCCTTCTCGGGCACGTCGGCGAGGCGTGGTCCGAGGAAGATGATAACCTGCGTGACTTCCTTGGCCAGTGCCTCATCGACCTGGCTGCCACCCAGGACGTTCAAGCCCAGGCGCACGTAGTCTTGCAGCTTCTCCACAGGCAGTGTGAGCCCGTGAGACCCCTTGAGGGCTTGTCCAGGGGGTGTGCTGCCGCTGTGCTTCGCAAAGTCGCCAAGATACACGGCAATCAAGCGTATTGTTACGAGGCGCACATTGACATCCTCGTGCTGCAGACAGAGGGCAGTATTGGTCCAGAGCTCCTCATTGTCGGGTGTGAGGATACGCTCTGGGTATTGCTCGGTAAACAGCTGCACCGTGGCGATGATGGTGCTGACAAGATCAGCATCCAGCTCAGTAACGTCTTGGGCCAGCAGCTCTCCAATAGTAGACAGCACAAGCTTGTAGTCCTTTTTGTTCTTGGCGGCGTCCTCGTTTGCCTCAAAGTAGTATCCAAAGACAGCCAACCCCAGCCGCAGCACCGGCAAGTTCTCCTTCTTGTCGAGCCACGAGCGCAGCAGGGTGAGGAACTGCTGCACGCGCTCCCTGTCCGCCTTCCGGAAAATCTCCTTGATGAGCTCGCCGGCCGACAGCTGGCACTTTTCGCTGTCGTCGTTGGCGAGGACAAAGAAGAGCGGCAGGAAGCACGTGGAGGCCACCTGCTGCACGAACTCGTCGGACGCCTTCATGAGGAGCAGGTGCACCATCTCCATGACTGACAGGCGGCCGCCTTCGCGGTCGTACTTGAGGTTGGCGACGATGAAGTCGATCTGCTTGGCCCAGCGCGCCTTCTTCTGCGGGTACTCGCGGATGAACTGGAAAAAGGCGCCGCGCGCAAGGTCCCGCGTGTCCTTGTCGTCGTTGGTGATCATGACGGTGCCGACGTGGTCGAGGGTGTCGTACACGGCAGCCGTCTCGATGCGACGCTCGAGAACGGATCGCAGGAAATTAAAGGTGACGTGGCGGTACAACGGCTCGGTGAAGTCATCCTTGAGCTTGCCGAGCAGCAGGTCGACGGCTGGGTCTTTGACAACCACCTCGCGACGATCGCGCAACAATACAGACAGCAGCTTCAACGCAGCCTGTGCCAGGTCAGTAGTGGTAGATGTCGACGTGGAAATGCTCTTGGTGGCCTCTCTAACGGTGACCTTGAAAAGGTTCGCTCCGTCCTCGCCCATGGGCACCTTCACAATGACGGCCAGTAGCCTGAAGGCGGAAATCTTGACCTCGTCCTCGCCATCTACAATGGCGTCACCAATAATAGGCAGGAAGCCGGCAATGTTCTCTGGTGTCCGCAAGCTATCGTGCTTCTTGAGCATGGAGCGCATAATGTCAAATGCAAATCGCATCAGCTTGTGCGTGTGCTTGGCCGCTTTGCCTCGATCGCCGCTCTTCTTGGCGCCCTTTTGCACGAGGTACTTGCGCACTCTCGGGTCCATCTTTTGCTCTTCCTGGGGCTTCCGGCTCTTGTAGACCTCCTGAATCACCTCGTAGCAGAACACCAGCGTATCGCGGCTCTCGGCGGCCGGGTTCTGCAGCAGGCCGGCGGTGATGCGGGACATGAGCGCGTCAATCTTGCGCACCATTTTCAGGTCGACCTTTTCCATGAGCAGGGCTTGGAGCGGCTTGACAAGGTGGATGAGACGCGTCACAGTGGCGGTCTTTGCTACCAGCTCCATCGAGTCCTGGCTCTTGCTGCCCTTGATTTCCTTGGTCTGCGTGGTGTAGCCCTCGGCATCCTTCTCTTGTCCGACGACGCCAAAGATGTCGTCCATGATGATGGTCACGATGGAGGGGAGGCAGTGGTCGAGGTCGCCAGGGCCAAACGAGGGCACCGAAGCAACGAGAATGGAGTGCATGGTGTATGACAAGACGTGCAGCTGGTAGCCGCGCGTCAGGGCACTTCGGAGCTCCTTGAGGAGGAAGCCAAAGTACCCGGGGCCGAGGACCACAGCAATTTGGACCAGCGTGTCCCGAGTCAAGTCTCGCGACTCCTCGTTCTTGCTGCGAAGAATGTGGCAGATATCGGTCAAGACTCCAGCCAGCTTCTGGGTCATTTGCTGTTCCGGCAGAAGCTTGAGCAGCTTGACAATGATAACACCAACCGGCACACGGTAACTGACTTCAGATTCGTCCTTTTCGTGCAGGTATTTGGTCAGTGGAGGCAGGAAGTACTCCGAGATATCGACAGGGAGTTGAGTCTCAGAGGTGCTGGTGGCGAGGCGTTGCTTCGGCGCCGGGGTCTTGTTTTCGCCATCTACTTCCATGGCATCTTCGTTGCTTTCTAGAGACGCGCCCAGGGCGTCCGCAAATCGGCCAGCAAGGCGGACAGTCTGTTTCTGCAGCGTGGGTTTGGATCCGACGTAGCTAATGTATCGCTGGAGAGTGGTCCGGTAGTGGTTCCAGTGGAGAGACATGGCCAAGCTGCCAATCGTTGCGGTGGCTTGCGCGCCGAGACCATGGTCATCCGCGCCGTCCTCGCGGCCAAAGATGAAATGCTCCAGCAGCGGGATGAAAAACTGCGCCAAATTCTGGCTGCCCATCTCCTGGGATCGGTTCGCAGCTTCGAGGGCTTTCAGAGCCTCGAGCTGGCGCGCGACAGCCGGGCTCAGCAGGTTGAAGAAGAATGCGGGCTCGGCCGACTCCTCGTGCTGCTCCGCCAGCAGGCCCTTGAGGTCGGCCACGGGGGCCCAGTCGGACATGGTCGCGAGCAGGAAGCCAAACACGTGGAGCGTCTGGCGGCGCACCGTCTCGGAGGGGTCGCGCGCGCACGCGTACACGGCGGGCATGAGCACGGCCTTGAGGGTCTCCTCATAGACGGCCCTGACGTCGGCCGGCTGCGCGTCCGCGACGTTTTGTACAAACCGGCGCAGGCCATCAGCGGAGTTGGTCGACAAGACGCCGAACTCCTGGTCGTCGTGGATGAAGAAGAGGAGGTTGTGCAGCACGGGCAGCCACTGCTTCGGGGACCAGGCAACTTCGCGGGCGGCGGCAATGGTGTTGAATGCGCTCAGGCGCCGGTCGTAGTCTGGCTCGTCCAGACGGCCTTGTTTGTATGAGTTGAGCTCATTGCAGAGACCGGCAACCACGGCAACTTCGGGGTCCTGTTTAGACAGCGCGAGCAGGGCGCGGGCCAGCGATTGTCTGTTTTCGCGATCCTTGAAGTAGCCGAACAGCGACGAGAGCGTGTCGTAGACCTGTTGTAGAAGTTGTGCGTCCTGTCCGGCGTGTTCCATGGACACAAAACTCTCGACAATGAGTAGAATGCGGCCCTTGGCCTTGGGGCTGACGCGTCGTGGGGGCTGGTTTAGCAGGTAGCTCGAGGTGCGGATGACGGACTGGATATTCTCGATGTCCTGCACAACCACGGAAAATGCCAGGATCGTTTCCACACACGCCTCGAGGAGCGAGTGGCTGACCGTCTGCTCCTCCAACACCTTGGTGATGCTTGCCAGAATCTGCTTCACATTCGCGTCCAGCAACTCCGCTTTGATCAGCTCGTTGAACTTGGATTCGCTGGCGGGCGCGACGGCCAGCTTGACGAGGTTTCGCAGAATGTCGAGCGCGTGGATCTTGACGTCGTCCTTTGTCTTCTCCGCTGCGATGCAGTCGATGATGCTGGGCAGGGCGCCCACCGGCAGCGACGCGCCGTGCGGCGCGAGGAACAGCGCCGACTTGGGCAGAACGGACCAGGTGAAGAACAGGTGCATCAGTCCAGACACGCCCTGGGTGGTCTCGGCGGCCAGGTTTTCGATTCTTGGCGCCACAGCCTCCTCGATGATCAGGTCGTGGTACGGCGCCCACTGGAAGTCCTGCGCGTTCTGGAACAGGGAAATGAGGCACTTGATGCCAGCCACGCGAACAACGCGGAGCAGCGACGCACTGCTCGCTTTGTCGCTGTCGTCCGCCTCCAGAGCGGCGTCTCTCAGGTTCCGACAGGCGTAGACTAAGCAGTACAGGACCGGGTTGAGGACCTTCTCCATGTACTGCGAGACGCTGCTCCCCATTTCCGTAATCAACGACGAGATCATGTTCAGGAAACCGACTTGCTGGCGGGGCGTGACGACGGGCTCGCCAAACGACGCCTTGGCCTGCGCCGCCGCCGGGCCGAGCACCTGCACGCCGCGGAGCTTGCCCATGGCGATGTCGAGGAAGTCGCCCATGTCCTGGAGGGAGAGGTTGCGGATGACGGCCAGGCGCGTGGCGTGCAGGCCGTGGCGGCCGCTCACGGCGCCCTTCTTGGAGATGGTGCGGCCGTAGAGCAGGCGCAGGAGGACGGGCATGAGCTGCGGCCGGTGGGCCGCCTTGATGAGCTCGTCGTCCTGCAGGAAGACGGCGAGCTCGTTCTTGAAGCGCGCCTCGTCCAGGAGGAACTCGAGGTTCTCCTGGTACGTCTTGACGCCCTCCTGCTTCCACGCCAGGATGCCCTTGAGCGCGAGCTTCTGCACCTCGGCGTCGCCGTTCTCGAGCAGGCGCAGCAGCGCGTCGTAGACCTTGTCGTGCTGGTACAGGACCTTGGGGTTGGCAAACTGCGAGAAGACGCCGATGATGCCTTTCCGGTCGGCCAGCGACCAGTTCTGCTCCTCGTCGAACTCGGCGTCCTCTTCTGCCCGGTCCTCCGCCTCACCGGCCCAGCAGAGGAGGTGAGGCACCAGCTGGCGCGATCGCTTCTCCGCAATGGCGGGAAGCGCGTTAAAGACCTTGAGGGCGCGGCTGCGCGCAAACTCCGCGATAACCTCCACCAGCTGCTGCTCTTGGTCGAATTTCTCCAGCATTTTGGTGGCCGCGCCGACCGCCTCCTCGCGGACCTGCTCTCCGGCCTTGGCGAGCGCCATGAACGCCGTGCAATCGAAATCCGACAGAACTTGTTTTTGGGTAGCGGATCCGTCGCCCATCGCGGCCTTCCATCGCGGCGAGGGCACCTCGATCCACCGGAACGCAACCCTGGCGATGGCCTCCTCGCCGGCCTTGGACTGCGCGACCTGCTTGAGGGTCTCGACGGCGTCGTCCCAGACGGGCGAGAGCTTCACGGTGAGCATGCCGAACAGGAACGACGGGACGGCGTGTGCGGCCCAGCTGGCGCTGTCCACGTGGGTGTAGTCCTGACCGAGCTTGCGCATGAGCATGCCGATGCTTCTCGTATTTTGTAGCTGGAGAGGGGTCTCTTCGATCTGCAGCATCACTTCGACGGCGGCGGCAGACTTATCCATGTATTGCAGTAGTTGTAAGGAGGTGAGGCGGATTTCGTGTGAGGGAGAGCCCAGGTTTTCAATGAGCGAGGTGATGGCGGGGTCGGTTTCCGACGAGCTCTCGTCGGCCGCGGCGTGCCCAACTGGCGACACGCTGCCGGACACGGACGACACGTAGGTGAGATACGAGCGCAGGAACCCGACCGAGCGGGCAAAGCGCGGCAGCGCCGCGCGCAGCAGCCGGCTCAGCGTCGAGTCGACGACGCCGGCGGCCCTGCTCATGCCCAGGTAAGCGTGGAAGCCGGGCCCGACGATGAAGCGCACCTCGTCCGAGTCGAGCGTCGACGAGGGGCGGAGGGCGAGCTTGAGCTTCTTGAGCAGCAGCTCCGCGATGCGGGCGTTGGTGGAGGGGTGGGCGGCCGTCAGCTCGAGGACCTGCAGCAGCGCGGCGTACTTGGGCAGGCAGCGGTCGCGCCACACCTGCGGGTCCTTGCCGTACGGGCCGCGCTCCGGGAACGGCGAGATCTCGAGGTGCTCGAACTTGGAGACGATCTGGTCCTGCCAGCTCTGCGGCAGCCGGCACGCGTCGCGGTCGCCCGGCGGGGGGAACGCGCGGCGCGCCGCCATCCGCGGCAGCAGCGTGCACAGCGCGTCCTCGCCGGCCGCCCAGTGCGCGGCCAGGAACCGCTGGAAGTCGGCGCGCAGCAGGGCGCCGAAGCGGCGCGCGTCCAGCTCGCACGCGAGCGCGCAGAACGGCGCGAACCAGCGCATCAGCGGCTCGCGCGTCAGCGCCTGCGTCAGCGCCGCG
>LUFD01000159.1:0-16868 GCA_003025255.1 Cordyceps pruinosa
CGCGAGCGGGGGCTGGCGGCCGGCCCGGCGGCGCAGGGCGACGGGCGCCTGCGGCTGACGCTCCAGGGCCTCGGCGCCATGCAGGACCCGGCGAGCACGGGGGTGCTGTACGCGCGGCCGCGGGACGTCGACGGGCAGGAGGCGGGCCTGCTGTACGGGTTCTGCCAGGCGGTGCGGCGGGCGTTCGTCGACGCGGGGCTCATGGAGGCGGAGACGCGGCCGTTCGTGCTGCACGCGACGGTGGTGAACACGGCGCATGTCGGGGGCGCGGACGGGCGGCGGCGGCGGCGGAGGGAGAGGCTGATGCTGGACGCGAGGGCGTTGCTGGAGGAGTATGCGGAGCACGTGTGGCTGGACCGGCACGAGGTCCGGACGTTGGCGATTTGTCGGATGGGCGCGAAACCTATAGGAGACGGGGATGAGGCCTATGAGGTCGTGGAGGAGATTGTCGTCTAGGTGCTGCTGGGGAACGGGACCGGGAGTTTGGCGAGGAAGACGTGATGTCGATGGGATGGACATGCTGAGGGTCGTGATCCAAAGAGCGACCCGATGAAGATGCAGATGACGTTACAGGAAGCCCTCGTCTCCGGTGCTGGTATCAAGACAGCGATTTTCATACACGGCGTTAATTCGCGTCACAGGTGCTTCGTTATTCTCTCTTTCGACGGCCATGGGCGGCTCTTGAAGGGCTGACGGACACTATGATTTGCATGTCGAGAGGCGACAGGGAAGGCGACGAACCATTGGGCGTATACTCTGAACTCTCCATTGAAGCACCGACGTGCAATTTAGACTGAGAAACACGAGTAAGGACTTGAAGACGTGGGTGGCTCGTGTTCGCCGAGGGGGAGGGAAAGCGAAGGACTAGGGGCGAGAGAGGTTCTAGTTTGGCATTGATCATCGCGAATGGCATTGTGAGTACGCTGGCATTTATAGCGACAGCCAGTGACTTGAGCACCAGATGCGGGAACTCGGTACACCTTCATAGGCCCTCGTTACGTCTCTCTCATCAAACCCAGACAGGGACGGCTACAGGGTAACGTGGGTGCGCTGAACCGAGAGGAGCAAAATGTAGAAGTATACTTGAATGGTTTGTTCATTTCGGGATACAGAAGCTGCATAATCGGGTCTTGTACGTTCTTATTCGCCCCTCGTGATGCCTGCGCCGTGATTTCTCCTTGCTCTTTGTCTGGTTGGAGTTGACCTGCAACGAAACGCACTACATCAAGTCTAGCCCCTCCAACCACAGCCCCGCGCTGAGCTGAGGTCCTCCTCCACCAGCCTCTCTCGACCCCGTCATTCTACTCCCTTGGCCATCACGCCGATTTCGACCCCCAGGCAGGCAGCCATATTCCGCTATTCACCTCGCCACCCTCTGCAGCCAACCCCTCACTTCGAGGCTCTAGCCCGGCTCTCCGACATCAACGCGGCCATGCGTGCCGACCTATAGCAGCGACCCCTCCGGCCCACGATATCAACCCCCCGACATTGGCCATGAGCGCCTCCGACAAACGCCGCGCGCACGGCGTCACTGGAAACCATGTCCTGCGCACAGCGTCGTCCGCGCGGCACGCTCACCACAGCAGCGCCGGCGGTTCTGCCGGCGCGGGACCCCCCGGCAGCAGCAGCAGCGGCGCCCACGCAGGCAGCGGCGCAGGCAGCCACTTACCGGCGGTGCCCCAGCGCGTGGCCGTGGTCCATACCAGCGCCGTCACCGACGGCACACACGAGGCCGCGGCCACCGACAAGGACAAGGACAAGGAAAAGGACAAGGACGGCGCCGCGGCGAGCACGGGCGCCGGCGGCAGCGCGGGGCCGCGGACGACGGCGCTGTCGACCCGCGCGGCCAGGGACAAGCAGCGGGAGCGGGAGCGGGAGCGGGACCGCGAGCGCGAGTCGGCGAGCCTGGCGGCGCAGGTGCGGCAAAAGGACGAGCGCATCGCGTACCTGGAGCGCGAGGCGGACACGATGGAGCGCGAGTTCCAGCACCAGCTGGACAAGCTGAGCGCGAGCGAGAGCGAGACGGCGACGTTCTGGCAGGCCAAGCACAGCGCGCTGCACCAGCAGTTCCTGCGCGCGGACACGGAGCTGCGCCTGCTGCGCGCCGAGGTCGACGTGCGCGGCGCGGAGCGCGCGGAGCTGCGCGCCGGCTGGGAGGCGCTGCGGCGCGAGCTGGCGGAGCGCGAGGACGAGGCGCGCGCGCTGCGCGGGCAGGTGCGCGGGCTCAAGGAGTTTGTGAGCACGAGCACGCGCGCCGACGGCCAGACGAGCGACGAGGTCTTTGGGGACGGCATGGCGCGCCTGGGCAACGGCCTGCAGAACTGGGTGATTTCGCACTTTCGCAAGGCGAGGCTGGGTAAGAGCGTTCCTCACTACATCTACGTGGTCGTTGGCGGCGAGGAGGGGACGAGTGCATGCTAATGGGGGGGTTTATAGATGTGTCCTCGTGGGACGAGGAGACGACGGCGGAGATTGGCGAGCTGGTGCCCGTGTACGAGGAGCTCGCCGGCACGGCCAAGGTGCACCTGCTGCAGTCGGTCGTGTCGCGCATTCTCGTCGACATGGTCTTCGACGCCTACTTTGTCGGCCTCTCGGACGACCAGACGCGCCTGCTCCGGCAAGTGGAGGGGCTCCTGTCCGCGCTCTGCGGCGGCGCGCAGGAGCCCGTCAACCACTGGCGCGCGGCCACGCTCGCGCTGCTCCGGCGGGACGCGGCGCCGCAGCGCCTCCGCGACGACGCGGCCGCGGCGGTGGAGCGCGTCGTGTCGCGCACCAACAGCCTCCTCGACCGGCTGACGGGAGGAGGCAGCAGCGGCAGCGGCAGCGGCAGCAGCAGCGCGGCTAGGGATGCGGCGCTGCGCGTGCTTGTCGGCGACGCGGTGGAGCTCGCGCGGCTCCTGGTCGTGCAGAAGGCGGTGCTGCGCGTGGGCATGCCCCGGGTCCGGCCGCACCAGCGCGTGCCGTTTGACGCGAGCGCCATGGAGGACGTGGGTGGCGGGGCGGAGGATGACGAGGAGGATGACGCGGGCGGCGGCGGGGTGAGGCGTGAGGTCAGCTGTGTGGTGTTTCCGGGCGTCGTGAAGCACGGAGATGAGCACGGCGCGCAGATGCAGTATCGGAATGTGATCTGCAAGGCCAAAGTGGTGTGCAGGCAGCGGTAAAGCGGGCTGTGTATAAACCCGAAGCGTCTCTTTTGATAACATGTATTTTTTTTTTCATCAGTAGAAGTGAAGATGGACATTTATCATGGTTATCGAACGAGCCCGTTCTTGGAGTATGCTGAAGTTGGGACGACAGCCGCATCTCAGCATTGGCTTAGCTGAACGGAGGGGGGCATTGTCTTATAGTTTACTGGCAGAAGTTGCATAGCTGAGGGCAAAGAAGCAGACGAGTCTGTCGTGAAACGACTGGGCGGGACTAGGGCGCGCGGAGACAATGCCGATAGACGAGCAGTTCTCACTGTCATGGGTGCGTACGTACTCGTCTCATCATCCCTGTCGTCATTATGGTCTTTCGAAGAGCGACATGCACCGGTGCCACACCGCCAGAACCTTGACAACTCATGTCAGGGGGTCGGGCAGTGTTGGTTGCGCGGGTTGGTTGGTAGGGCTCCTTGTTCCTTGTCTCGCTTATTGGATGCTACTACGAATTAGCTAGCAAGACAAGACAATACCTAGGCGACATTTGATGCTATTTGTAGACTCGGGAGGGTTCCGGGCTGCCAGGGCGGGTTAGGTGTAGGTGGTGGGAGGTAAGGGTGGTAGGGGATTGCTTCTTTTCGCAAGCTATTGTAGGTCTAGGCTGTGTGGATTTCGGGATCGTGGGGGTTGGCGGCCATTATGATTTGAGACGGCGCGGTGGAAGCTGTGGGCTGGGCTGTGGGTTGATTGCTTCTTGTTAGGCTGGCGGTTGCGGGAGAGGCTGGTGAGAATGTCTGAGGCTGATGGCGACTGGAATGCAGGTTGGCGGGTTGGCGGGTTGGCGGGTTGGGGGGGATATTTTTGGTTGTGGCGTTTTTCGAGTAAGAAAGGAAGACGGTATGAAAGGATGGAGAAGAGGGAGAGGGGATAGATGGAGGCTGGATCAGTTGGTGATGGTGTTGCGAGGGCAAAGGTGCGTGATACCTGGCGCAGACGGGGAAGTTATTTTGCTTTGCTTTGGCTGGGGCAGCGAGTCAGCGGGCGCATTCGGCTCGGTGCAGGCTGGGCTAGTGTGATGGCCTAGCGAATAGCAAAGCCAAGGCCAGAGGATTGGAAGGATTAGGCCCGTCATGGTTGCATGCGGGCGTGGCAGGCCTGCAGATTGTGGGCATCTGGGCGGATGAGATGGAGATGGAGGAGATGGAGTGGGCAGATGGTCTTGTGCAAGGCGGCCGCGGGCGGGTGATGCCGAGTCAGTCGTGTCAGCTGGACAAGAACCAACCAACAGGAGTCTGTGTGTGACGGTGAGTGTATTGTGTGGTCTGGCCAAGGCTGGCGGGGTGTGGATGAGACGTGAGGGTGGAGGGAGCAAGGCGGAGAGGTTTGAAGCAAGTGGAAAAGGGCAGTAGGAACGGTGTGAGAGATGGGAGATGGAGATGGCGAGGCTGGCGATGGGGAAGCGTGAAGCTGTCATGGATGCAATAGTTGGAGGTACTAGGTAGGTGGCTACCAGGTGCCTAGGTACCTACCAAGGTACTAAAGAACTAGGAGGGTAAGCTGTGTCTCGGCTGGGAACGGCGGTGCCGAGCTTGTGTGGTGTAGGGAGCTGAGGTGGCAAGGAGGCGGAGGGGTGTTTTTTATTTATTTTATTTTATTTTATTTTACCCGTACTTCTGTCCCTCTCCCGATTGAATGTTTCTGGGCCGCATAAGGGATACGGGGCGTATTATTGCATGAGGGTAGGCGCTGAGGAAGAGGGCGTCAAGTGACGCGCCGACGCCACGACAAGCAGCGGGCGGCAGCATGGGCTACAGGGCAGACAGGGCAGCCACGGCCGCCACGCAGCCACGGCCACCCCGCCGCGTGGCCACTGTGTCTTGGATCTTGGAGGCCTGGAAGGGCAGAAGGACAGAGACGGGCTGCTACATCCACTAGTCATGCCCGCTGAACGGCTGAACCCGGTCCACTCCCACTCCCATTGACTTTGGCACCAACAAACCAAAAACCAAATGCACCAAATGCTCGCCATCACCTGCTACATCCGTCCCCATGTCCCTCTCTGCCTCTTCCAAGACCTGCATTCACTCGTTCGCCTTCCCCTGCATCGCCAGACCACCCACGAAACCGGATCCCTGCTCGCGGCGCCTTCTGACCTCTGCCTCTGACCTCTGCCTCTGCCTCTGCCTCTTCCTCCGCCTCTGACCTCTGACCTGACCTGACCAGGCCCAACGCCCGTAGTTGCCTCCTACCCGCTACTACCACCTCCTGTACACCACCTTGCCGCGGCCTTCCCCTTGCCCCTTTGTCCCTTTCAACCACCACGATATATCCTCTCGTCCTCCCTTGACCTCCCCCTTGACCTCATCCATCATCCATCCCCCTTCTTCATCCCGACCTCATTGACTCCTGTCCCCTCCCTCGTCCAACCGACCGAGCTACCACGGCAAGCCTCCCTAGCAGAACCTCACCACCTCCTGCACCGGAACCAGCCAGCCTTGGCCGAACCCACCACTCACCTAACCGAACCTCACGCACCGCTGCGCCGCTGCACCGCGCACCGCTGGCCACCGCACCGCTGCACCTCACACACCACACTCCTCGCGCAAACAACAACTCCATCCGAACCGCTTCCCGTCCTCCTTTTCCTCCTTTTCCTCCTCGCCAACTCTCGCCTCATCTGCCTCGCTCTGGCCCGCGTCTCGCCCCCGCCCCATCGCTCCCATCTCTCCCTCATCGCCCGCCGTCGCCGCAACCGCCCGCGAAGACGCCCTCGCCATCGCCCTCGCCCGTCATGTTCACCCAACCCGTCCAGCCCCCAGCCGCTGCGCCCCAGCCGTCCACAACAGTGTCACCCTCGCGCTCCTCCCGCCTGCGCGGCCTGACCTACCTGCGCAACTACACACACAACCACATCCTGTCGCGCGACCCCTCGAATACATCCTCCTCTGCCAACAACAATACCCCTCCCACCGTCGCCTCGAGGCAGTCGGCCGGCCTCACCAGATCCGTCTCCTACACCCCCGGCGCTCTGACGAACCTGCAGCCCTCCACCTCCGCGAACCGCCTGTCGCTCGTCAGTTCCACCCCCGAAACCAGACCAGCCCGACAACCAACCGTCTCGGATCCCGAGACCACGACACAAAGCCAACCTCTCCAGAACCCCGACCCGGCCACCGCCGCCTCCGAAAGCCAAGATCCCGCTGCCACCGCCCCCGGTACCATGCGCACGTCGGCCGCCGCCGCCGACGCCGCCTCCTCCTCCTCCGCTACCCCCGACGCCCCGCCCTCCATCCGCTTCTCCTCCTACTTTGACCAGCGCGCCGCCCGGCCCTCCCTCACCTTCTCCCCCATCACCCGCACCCTACCCACCGGCGCCGAGATCATCCGTGTCGGCCGCTACTCGGAGCGCGACGCCCAGCCTCTCGCCAGCGTCACCGGCAACCAGCCCTCCGCTGCCAACGTCGGCTTCAAGAGCAAGGTCGTCTCTCGCCGCCACTGCGAGTTCTGGCACGAGAATGGCAGGTGGTACATCAAGGACGTCAAGAGCTCCTCCGGCACCTTTCTCAACCACATCCGCCTTAGCCCTCCCTCCCAGGAGAGCAAGGCCTTTGCCGTCAATGACGGCGACATTGTCCAGCTTGGCATCGACTTCAAGGGTGGCGAGGAAATGATCTTCCGCTGCGTCAAGATGAGGCTGGAGCTCAACCGCGGCTGGCAGAACAAGCCCAACTCCTTCAAGTACGTCTCCAACTCCCACACCATATCATGGCAATCACCATCTTCCTCCCGTCCGGTCCAATCCGATCCCCTAACAGCCTCCAGTGTCGCCGCCCACAAGCGCCTTCGCACCATGGCCACCGCCAACGCCACCCCCGGTGCTGCTTCCAGTTCCTCCCAGGACTGTTCCATCTGCCTCAACTCGATTGCCGTGCGTCTTATCCCGCCTCCGCCGCCTTCTATTGACCTGCGGTCCCTCCACCACCACTGGAACCTCTGCTAACCTGCCTCTAGCCCTGCCAATCGCTCTTTGTCGCACCCTGCTCCCATACATGGCACTTCAAGTGCGTCAAGTCGCTCCTCATGTCGCCCCAGTATCCCGTCTTTGTCTGCCCCAACTGCCGCGCCGGCGCCGACCTCGAGGCCGACGTGGAAGAGCCCGAGGACGAGTGGGAGATGTTTGACGAGCAAGAAAAGGAAGACAAGCTCGACGCCATTGCCGAGGCGTCCTCGGCCCCCGCCAAGCCTGAGGCAGCGGACCCCGACCGCATGGACATTACCATCAGCGAGTCGCCCGACGCACCCGAGACATCAACCACCACCAGCCACGCCATATCCACGCCGCTGCCCATCCGCAACGCTTCCGCTGCTCGCCGAGGCACTCCCTCGCCGCCCCGTCCAGGCGCCGAAGGCCCCATCACCCCCAGAAACGACATTGGACCCTGGGTGCTCGACGGTCGAGCAGGCCGCGACGCATCCCAGGACGTCCACGGCGTGCAGATGACAAGCCTCGACGCGGCCGCCACCGAAATGGACCTGACCATTCACGTCGGCGACAGCTCCGCACAGTAGATCCTATATACCCGAGGGTTTCATCCCTGCATTCATTCCCCATACCGCATGATCCCAGCCATGAATGGCCGGCTTACGACCCCATAGATTGCGTACTTTACTCTGTTTTGTTTTTCGTCATCTCCTCCATTTCCCTCGTCAACTGATCATTACACCGTGGGACCTTGCAAGGGCTGTTGTTTTCCGCTGTGCTTTCTGGTGTGCTGCCAACACTTTGCGGGCGTTGATTCTGGTTGGGGAGCATCTTTTGCATTTTCTGGAGGCAATTCTCTCGCCACTCTTGTACATGGCGTGCGGTCGACTTTTTGGCTGCGCAAATATTTTTAACAGAGGCACATGCTGGCGAAGGCGGTGCACAGTACATACGGCGTCAAGGTGATGGTGAGGGGGGTCAACTAACTCGTAATATATGAATGAAGAACTTGGTGGTTTTCAACGGAGCTGCACTGCAATATTCTTCCCCCGGGGGACAGTGAATGTGTTGTCTACTGATCTGTGCCGTATTTGGTGGAGGGAAGAAGAAAGGCTCGCGGGAAAACTCCTCGGCCTCCGCGAGCTATTACTTGGACGGGGTTACCATTGTGTCAGGGACAAAGAAAACACATGTAAATTTGCACCAACTAAATGGACGCTGTAGCTCAGGCCAGCGACCTGGGCAAGTAATTGCTTGAGCCGTGGTCTCTGTATCAATTGATACCTACTCGCAGTAACGGTGCGGCTGAAAAAGCAGACAATGGGCAACACAACGCTTCGCTGCTGATTTCACTCTACCGCAAACATGATAGGTGCCTACGATCCCGATGAATGCAAGTACACCCGCCAGGCCAAACTACGGCCTCATCCGCGCCTCCCAAACTGACCTGTATTAGACGATACGCCCTACCCCAGGCCGTGGCAGATCGGCTGCGTCGTCAGCCAGGTCCAGCCCACCCTCGTCCTGAGGCAAGGCGCCAAGGTCCGGCCGTCCGAACTGGCCGCCATGGACCTCATCCACGCGCACGTCCCGAGCATCCCCGTCCCCGCTATCGAGGCAGTCTCCTTCAGGTACGACCAAGGCGGCGCCTGCTACGGCGAGCTGCTCATGGAGTTCGTGCCCGGCGAGACACTCAAGACCGCCTGGGCCGGGCTGGACGACCAGGGCAAAGGCCGCGTGTGCCAGGACACCTGGGACGCGGTCGCCAAGATCCGGGAGGCCGTCCCGCGCCCGGACGACCTGGCGCCGGGCCTCTACCGCACCGTCGACGGCTCGCCGTCGCGCGACCCGCTGCTCGGCGACAACAACGACGTCGCGCCGCCGGATATGGACGACGAGACGCTACGAGCGCGCATTTGGGACCGCTATGTCGCGACGAACGGGCTCTCGTACAAAGATGGCGCGAGCGTCCGGGATGCGCTGCCGCGTAGCAACACGTCCGTATTCACGCACGGCGACATCGGCCCCCGAAACCTTATAGTAGATCATGCGGGCCGCATTACGGCGGTGCTTGACTGGGAGTCGTCGGGGTGGTATCCGGACTACTGGGAGTATATGCAGATGATGAAGTTTTGTGATCCTCTGGAATATGAGTGGCAGCGCTGGATGACGCAGACAAGGCCAGAGCCGTGGGATATTTCTGCTATCCAGAAAGCAAGACGTGTATTATTTTTAAGTATTTTATTTGTCAAGTTTGTAGTTATTAGACACGTATAATGGTGAAATAGAAAGGCAACGACTAATCTGCCCGGTAGTGCCTTATTTCCAGTAGGGCGGACGAGGCGTGATATATTCTTCTGCTCGTGGCTGTATATGCTGAGGAGGAGAATCCAATTAGCCTACATGGCTAAGCCTCCGTCTATGGCAGATGTTGGCAGCGTTCCGTCTTGACACAACAGTGAAAGTGCTGCTGCTTGAGTAGAGTATCTTGGTCCAGGATGAATATAACGGGCAGGAGTCATCGACCTCGCAGATAAAGGATGATACATGGCTGCGACCGTCTTTTTTCAAGAAGCCTTTCAAGCCCTCTATCCCAGCCTGAGAGAACTTGAGCTTACTGACGGAAGCTGTAGTACGAGGTGCGTATCTATAGAAAGAGGGAGAAACAAATCCACAGTTTATCTTCCGGAAAATAAGTAGTTGGCCTATTTTCACGAGTATTTACAACCGCTTTTAAATGCCAACCGTATATCATAATCCCATGCTGCAGACACTGGCCTGTGAGCGGATGATGCGAAATGCCTCCACAAGGCCTCGGAAATGAATCCAAGCCGCGACCATGACCGCAACATGCAGTATCTGATGACTGGCCCCAAACATGTCAAACGTATACGGAACCCAGCGCTCCGGAATCTGCAAGGGGATCAGCACGGCAGAACGTGGTGTCTAGATCCTGGGCAACACACCCGGGCAGCGTAGATAGCCGCGCCGACGAGGTTGGCCGTCGCCATCCATCCCATCCACACCAGCGACATGCGCGACTTTTGCACCTCCCACCCGTGGAGGAGCAGGCCGTGGACGACGAAGACGACGGAGCTCAGGCCGAAGCCGGCGTAGAAGCCTGCGCGCCGTTTCCGGAACTCGGGGGCGACGAAGCCGGGGGTGAGCGTAATGACGGCGCAGCAGAGGGCCGTACTGGTAGTCTGCAGCCTGTTAGTTGACCAGGAGACGGGGGAAAAGCAAGGACTGTGTACCATTGTCCAGTATACAAGCCTGAGGATCTGATTGCACATAACCCGTAGTAGATGGTGGGAATGCCGGCTCCCCACATGAGAACCAGGATGCCTAGATAATCGAGCTTGTTGCAGTAGCGAGCAACGTCGTGACTATGATTCCACAACGTGTGAAAGCTGGATAAGTTTAGCGACGATGATTGCTTCGTTTCGTTCGTCGGTCTGGGGACAGGGTGCACCTACATCGTGGAGAAGACGAAGCAGACGGCGACGCCGAAGCAATATATCGAAACCACCAGCACATCTGCGCGCCGCCCATTGGCCTGCTGCAAGAAAACGTCGCTGTAAAAGTAAAACGGAAGCGTCAGAAACAAAACGGCCCCGGCGAGGTGCGAGTAGGTGTTGACGGTCTGGTTGTTCAGGTAGAGCAGAGACGTGAGTGACGCCCAAGCAGAACCGGACGTCGGTCTGTCGAGCGTGTGGTTAGTTACTGGCAGACAGCCGATGGGTAGCAGTGAAGATGACGAAGACTCCCGTCAATGGGCAGCTTTGGCGATGCGACCGACGTACCTGTATCCCGACAAGATGTGCTCATTGTCTTGCTGCCACGACGGGATCTCGTGGAAGAAGAGCATGGGCGTCTTGAGCCATGTCGCGCGGCCTACTTTATCGTCGCCAACCGTGGCAAGCAGCGGGGTGTCGACCGATTGCACCTCGGTGGTTGACATCGATGATGGGGTGGCTTTTCGCAGGGACATTGTGTGGCAGTGTCCAGGACAGACTGATGAATGTCTACGCGGTATAACGACAGGCGGATATGAGAAGACAGACAAGGAGCAATTAGAGAGGACGAAAGAAAAAATGAGAACAATGACTGCAGGTAGCCGCCGAGGGGACGCCCACCTTGTGCTACCCTCCTTCATCCTATCGCTGCAAAAGGCCCCTGTCATATTATACGTGTATATTCATAGAACTGCCCAGTTCAGCCATGTCTTTGGAATTGCAACACCCTACCTCTATCAATTCCACTAGGGTTGGCTTTCTTGGCGAGCCCGACAGACGAGGCACGCTCTCTCTGGTGCCTTCTGCGTTTTTCCCTTGTTCGTCTGCGTCTGGTCTGCAGTGCACCTCAATCTCCGCAGAACCGACGAGAGTCCGTCCGAGTATTCCTGCCGATACCTCAAATGGAGCATATCGGGCGTCTCTGGCCCAGAGCTGGTCATCTGGGCCGCTGGGCGCCAGCATCTGATCCCTGTCAAATAAATTCCTCACCTTGGCTGTATTGCTTCGCTCTTGAACACGCTGTGCATCCCTCTTGAGTGACAACCATCGCAGCCATGTCCTCAGACGGATCCGACTACGACCGCGCGCCGCTGCACACCCCGCAGCAGATGGCCGCCCTGCTCCTCGACCTGTACACGTTCCTCACTACCCTACACTACGACCCGGCTGATCTCAAGGTGGCTCCGGCGGACGGCTGGCCGGACCTGACGCCGGAGCACTGCATGCACTTTCGCGGCGACTACGCGATGCAGGTCCTGCGCCATCTGCCCTACCTCGGCGGCCGACCACCGCAACGCCTGCACTACAAATGCGAGGTTGTCGACTACACGGCTGTCGACCGCGCCTGGTTCGTCGAGCACCACATGGACAGCGATGCCGACGAGTGGTGGTCAACGCTCAGCCAGGTGCCCGCGGCCTGGGTGCTCCCACTGGCGCTCGGCTTCGGCGCCCAGGCGAGCAGCTTCTACCTCAGCGTTGTCGACGCCGAGGTCTGCGAGGTCGTCTCGGGGCTGGGCGACGCGCCGCCGAAGCCGCTGGCCGCGTGGGTCGAGGAGATGAAGGGGAAGTTCGCGCGCCTGCAGCTGATTCCGTGCGACGGGAAGCTGACGCTCGTCTGCGAGGACGTCGAGGACACGGTAGAGAGGATTGGCGAGAACGAGGTTCGCGCGGAGGAGGGCTGTTTTCCGACGGAGCTGGACGTGCGGTTTATCAGACAGGTGTATAGGGAGTATGGCTGGCCGGAGAGGTTTCGGTATAAAGACGCTATGGCGTATCTACTAACAGTGCTTCAGGATCTCATGGAGGATGACGACCGGTGGTGGATGGACTGGAAGTAATGTAACAGTTGTTTTATAGGTAATACGAGTAATACTTTTAGGTGGGTGCATAAAGCAAAACAGACAAAGAGGAGATGCCAGGAAGGAAGTTCAGTCTGTACATGTTTGTATAATTTTGTCCGTCTGATGGCGGTCTCAGCTACGTTGCGGCTGCTGAATACGCAGGCGGGCGTGATTGATGAGCCAGTTTCAACAATAACCAGAAACCATATTTATATGGAAATCTCGGGTGCATTTGCTATTTCCTTGTATCTTGTTATAGTTCATCTGTCTACTTTGATCAGGTTCCTCTACACCTCGCGTCCAAGGCAGAAGAGGTACACTGGCACCAGCCACTCTGTCCACCCCAGCCACAGCACTCACAGCCACACGATCTGGCACAGCACTGGCGTATCGCACGCGGGTAGGCAGGCGGCCAGCACAGCCTCGTTGTCGCGGCCGCCTGCATTTGTCGTTGCGAGAAGAAAGCAACAGGCCGCTTCGTCGCCCGGTGTCGCCGTTGCAGAGGGACGGGGCTTGGGTGCCTTGTTCTGGGCCGCTGACCGGCTGACCAGCAGGCGGGCGTCTTTGTCCGGGGCCTCTGGGCGCTTTGTCACCATCGCCGGTGTCGTTTATGAACTGGTACATACGGCCCCCTCTGCCAGAGCCAGCTACGCCCGCTGCAATAATCGCAAGGTGTTGCGTTGTGTTGTGTGTGAAGGGCCGATGCTGCAGGTAGCAACTGAGGAACTCGGTTGAAAGCACCGCCACCCAAGCCACTCCCCTCTTTTTCCTGCTCATCCGCCACCAAACGGGCTGCTCCCAGCAAAACCACCAGCACAAGAACCCCATCAGATATCTATCCTTCATCAATATCCCCAGCACCACCACCACCATCATCATCATCATCGTCTTCGACACAGCTGTGTCCCGCCCCGTGGCGCCATCTCAAGTGGCAAAGTACCTACCGTAACCGTACCCGCAGGAGGGGCTTGGACGTTCCAGCCCGCGCGGCTGAGGGGCTGCGAGCTCGTGCCATCACGGTCCGGTGCGCCTTGCACCCAACGCCAGAACCCTCCCGCTGCTCGTTTACGGCTTCAACACGCGGGCGCGCGCGCAACATCTCATACATATATCCGTCCGCCTCCCCCACGAAGCCCGTCCTGTTCTTCGTTTTTACTTTTTCTTCCTTTTCGCACCGTGTTCTGGTCGCCGCCGCCTAGCTGCGCCCCCCCCCCGCTGGACGCCTCAAACCTGCTTCATCTATAGATAGCCCGCCTCAGGATCCAAACGGCCCGTCCGCGGCCTTTGCTCTGGACATGAGCCGATGTGCAGGCGAATTTGGCGACCCAGTTCATCTACAAGTACTCCCTCATGGAGAATTTGTATAAGCTATACTCGGCCGTCATTGGTCGGCGCTCCCGCGGCGGCCGCGCCCAAGCCCAAGCCGGCGCCGATGCCGCAGAGCCAAACCCGCAACACACCGCCGGCCATGTCTCAACAGCTGGGCTCCAGCCGCTCCCTCGGCACCCCGAGGCGTCGCATCTCCCGCCCAACAGCTCCCTCGACAACGCCACCGGCGAGGTCGCCACCAAGCCGAACAAGCTCGCCCAGCTTGCCAAGTTGGGCGCGCTCGCCAACGTCCTCAGCCTCGTCAGCCGGGATGCCCGCGGCCCGACGGCCTTGCCCCGCGCCGCGTCCGCCGTGCACGGCCAGAAGAGCGAGCTCCTTGATCGCCTCCTTGCCCTCCCGCCGGAGATGCAGCTCAAAATCCTCTCCTACCTTGACTTTGGCGACCTGGAACGCCTGCGCCGCACCTGCCGCTTCTTCCGCACCAGCCTGAACCCCCGCGTCGTCCGCGAGCTGCTCCGGCCGCACTTCAACCACCACATTCACCACACCTGCCGCATATGCCTCGAGCAGTACTGGGACGGCGGCCAGGCGCTCGTCAGCACCGACAACGTCGACCCGCGGTTCCCCTTCTCCAGCCGCTGTGTTGACTGCGTCTGGGACGAAAAGGGCTTCGACGTCGGGAGAAAGTATCTCTTGGGCAACAACGCCTGCGTCTTTGTTTGCCGCTGGTGCGGCCGTCCTGTCAGCAGTGGCACCGCCTGGAACCAACCTGAATTCCACAGTCCCTGTTTCAAACGATACACCCAGGTCGTGTCCTTGTATTATTTCGTGGGCCTCTTGCAATGGGTCGTCGTTTTCGCGGCGTCCGGCATGTGCTGGCACTACTTTCGATCGCGGGAGATGTGGGTGGTTGGTGTAGTCATTGTAAGTGACACCTCGCGTCTCTGGGCCTCGGCATACTAACTAACATGACCAACAGGCTGGGTTTTTCACGACCCTCTGGAACTTTTGCCTCAACGCCCTCCGCGGCAGCAAAATGCGAACATACCACTTTGCTCTGATCCTGGAGGCTCTCATCTTCGGCTCGTGGTTCGCGCCGCTCCTCGAGCTCTTCCGCATCAAAAACAGCCGCGCGAGCCGCTCGCTGAGCCAGTACGAGATGGCCATGCAAGTGTTCATCTTCTTCAACCTCATCACGCGCGGCATCAACATCATCGGCAACGCCATCCTCACCTGCGAGTACAAGCTGTGGCGCCACAAGAAGCCGAGGCTGCAGATCTCGGCTGCGCGCAACGCCTGGATCCGCACGATCGAGGTCTTCATCTTCTATGTCGAACCGCAGTGCATCGAGCAGGAGTATCCGGGCAAGTGGTGGTTCAGCAAACGCCGTGCCGCGCAGGCGACGGGTGATGACGGCTGGCCGGACGTTGTGGGCATCGCGCCGCCTGCGCCTGGCCCGCACGTAACGTTCGCCCCTCTGCCGTAGCGGCGCGTTCGTCTGAAGGATTGTGCAGGCATTCGTCTACATCAAATTCTGGGAAGGTAGACGTCGAAGAAATCCGTGGGTAACGTAATCATATTTTGGCGAAATTGGAAAAGGGCTCGATGGGATACTTGCATCGCCAGAATGGTGGTTTCTGGTCATGGAGTCTGACGGGCAGCAAGCGATGGTTTTTTTTTCTTTTGGCTTTTCTTTTTAGGGATAGTTTACCTGCCATATGTGTCCAGCGATCAATATTACTCGTGATTCTACACAATGCAGGCCAAGAGTGAGGTCAACCCTGGGGAACATCTGAGCAAGCCAGTGCAGGGGGGAAGTATGCGACGTGTGGCCGCCAAGCCTAGGTTTGGGGCTTCTCATCTTGTCTCCAGTACACGGGATGAATACGTACTCTGAGAATTGTGTTGCCTATATCAGTCTCCCTGTCCTGACTTGTTCCCTGAGCTTGTCGCTACCGGGTGGGTTTGAAGCCTTTTAGCAGGTGATTTCAATCATGTTATAGTTTTCTACGGAAGGAACCTCTCTCTCCTGAAAGTAATAATGTATAACAGGAAAATCACGAGCGAAACCACATTCCGTGTCGTACCGCGATCGAGTCTTGCGGACCCTGCCAGTCCACCACCTCAGCTAGGCCACCACCTTTCTCCCCGACATGGCATCGGCAAGGTGGTCGGCAGCCATTCGCAAAACATACGAATGAGGGAAAATAAAAGTCAACTACGGAGAATTAAAAACGACAAAAAAAAAACACCAAAAACAGGTTCTCTGGATGCAGGCGTTTCTCGGGCCAAGGGGGAAAGTGTGGGGGAGAGACAAGGGAGAAAATCTGGGGCAGAAAATCTTAGCGTCGTCGGAACGGAACCTCAGAAACGGGGGGGAATGGGGGAACATGTGGGTGGTTCCGCTTTGTGGGGTTGGCATTGTCGATGCTAGTTGACTTGGGGATAAAGCCGGCGAGAGGTGATGGCTCGGACGGACAAATGGACTGATTCATTCTTAAGAACGGCAATGGGAAGCCGATGCCGTGCTACTACAGTAGAGGCACTCCGTCTGTCCGCCCTGTCCTTGGGCGGTACACCATCGCTGCTGCTGGAGAACCTGGGTATATATCTATACGCCTGTTTTTGACATGGGGCGTAAATCTTGGCATATCATAGCTATACGTTTCCCCATCGTGCGGGTCGTCGTGCCATGAGATCAACAACAGACTTGTCGCAATAGGTACGTTCCCCTAGCCCGTGCTGCCAAAAAGAGAAAGGCGATTTTCTCCGCTATATGAGAAGGAGGCAAGCCATTCTTGGCTTGACTGGCTGTCTTGGCCTATGATACGGAGAGGAACAAGTGAAGCTCAAGGACGAGAATGGACGACACCTGCTCCGCGTTGTCCGCCCTCCTATGTTCTCAGCACCCAGGAGAGTAAATAGAAATTTAAATAAACAAAAAGTCAGCATTCCCAATGGGACCATGGGGAATGCGATTCGCCGCAGCAAAATAAACTTCCCGATCGGCGCAGGTGGACGTGCTGGCCGCGTTGCATATCCCTTCTCCCCTCCCCCCCCC
>LUFD01000163.1:21076-39619 GCA_003025255.1 Cordyceps pruinosa
GCGCCAACCTCGGCGTGTGCCCGCAGTTCGACGCCATCGACAGCATGACCGTCGCCGAGCACCTGCAGCACTACGCGCGCGTCCGGGGCATCCGCGACGTGCGCGCGCAGGTCGCCGCCGTGGCGCGCGCCGTCGGGCTCGACGCCTACGCGGGCGTCATGGCGCACACGCTCTCCGGCGGCAACAAGCGCAAGCTGTCGCTCGCCGTCGCGCTGACCGGCAACCCGTCGGTGCTGCTGCTCGACGAGCCGTCGTCCGGGCTCGACGCCGCCGCCAAGCGCGTCCTGTGGCGCACGCTCGCGGCCGTCGCCCCCGGGCGCGCGCTGCTGCTCACGACGCACAGCATGGAGGAGGCCGACACGCTCGCCACGCGCGCCGGCATCATGGCCCGCCGCATGCTCGCCCTCGGCGCCACCGAGCAGCTGTGCCGCCGCTTCGGCGACGCCCTGCACGTGCACGTCGTGAACGCCTCCGCGCCGCACTCGACCGACGCCGAGATGCGCCGCATCGAGGCCTGGGTCGCCGAAACTTTCCCGGGCGCGCGCATCGAGCAGCAGACGTTCCACGGGCAGGTGCGCTTCTCGGTGCCGGCGTCGTCGCTGCAGGGCGCGGGCGGGAATGGCGGCGGCGGCGGCGACGCTGACGGTGACGGTGCCATTGGACGGCTGCTGCTCATACTCGAGGAGAACAGGGAGAGGCTGGGCATTGCGCACCACAGCGTCAGCCCGACGACGCTGAATGAAGTCTTTTTGACGATTGTTGGGAAATACGACGTGCAAGAGGAGGGCGAGGCGGCACCCAAGAAGACGCCGTGGTGGAAGAGGTCAATGTTTTCATAATGTCCATTATAAATTTGTTTTGACTTTGTAGAATAGCCATTCCATAGAAGCTAGATTAATCTTTCCTTTTCCATCGAACTCGCTGCCGCCTCTCTTCCCCGTGATGACTGGTGTTGATGGTGCCGATCGAGCAGTTAAAAAAGTGTCTAGGTCGATGGCAATAGGGCCTACACTGCTGTTGTATAGGAACTCAATTAAACTACAATTGGCTACAATTGGTCGCGGTCCTCTAAATAAAACCGTTGTATCAATTAAATGTACATACTATATCCTTTGCTCCCAACAAATTTCCTCTAGTACATGAAAGATAGATGGTAGTTATATGGTTATGGCAATACAACTGAAAAAGAGAAAAACCTCCACCCAACGAGTTAGCGACCACCGACTTGGCCAGCAGGAATTGGCTTGACCCAAGAAGCGAGAACGTTGATGGCAATGGTAATGACGCCAATGACCCAGAACGTCTTGCCATAGTCGGCGCCTTGGTAGCGAAAGATGATGGCAAAGATGATGCCGCCTAGGTTGCCAGCGGCGCCGGCCATACCAGAGATGATACCGTTGGCAGCGGGGTGGACGTGCGGCACGAGGGAGAAGCAGGCGCCGTTGCCGGCCTCGAGAAAGAATGCCATGCCGGCCATGAGGCCGAACATGGTGGACTCGGCGTGGGAGTCGGTCAGGCCAATAGCGATCTGGAAGGCGCCGCAGATGACACCGAGGGAGCAGAGCCAGATCTTCTTGGACCAGACGCTTCCGGTAGCACGGTAGAGGGCATCGGAAATGACACCGCCAAGGGGGCGGAAGGCGACGTTGAGCAGGCCAAACATGGCGGCCCAGCGACCGGTGCCGGTCTGTCCAAGAGCCTTGAAGTTCTTGAAGTAGTAGGCGCCGAGAATGGAGTTGATGGCAAGCTCAGCGCCAAAGGAGCACATGTACACAGCGGCGACGACAACAGTCTGGGGGCTGATGGTGACCATGAGAGTATCCTTGAATGTAGGGTTCTTGACGACCTCGCCGTTGGCTACGTCGAGAAGTTCCTGGTCGCTGAGCTCAGCATCGTGGCAGACAGCCTCGTTCTTCATCTGCTCGTTGAGGTTATCCTCTGGGCTGGATTCGAAAGGAGTGTCGAGGTTGCCGGTGCTCTTCTCGCGGACGCTCGATGTAGGCGTGCCGAGGCCATGGCGGCGGAGGTTGCCCTTGACGGCATCGTGGCGCTCCGACCACTTGCCGGTAGCACAGTCGTCGCAGAGCAGCATCATTCCCAGGGCAATGGAGGTGATGAGAATAAACGGCACGACAAAGGACACTCGCCACGCAACGTGGGGAGCGAGGTGCTGGTTAGCCACGAGGGAGTCAAAGATGGCGGGCATGACGAAGTAGGTGATGCCACCGCCGGCGTTGCCCCATCCTGCAGTGAGGGCATTGGCGGTGCCGACGACGTTCTTGTCAAAGAAGCTGGTCGTCCAGACCTGGCAGGGCACAAAGGTGCCGCCGAGGACGCCGATGAAGAAACGCAAGGCAATCAGGCCATTGGCGGTGGTGACGGTGCCGGCGAGAGCGGAGGGGATGGCTCCCAGGAGAAGACAGGCAGCAAAGGTTTTCTTGGGGCCAAAGTAATCGCAGGAAGGGCCGGACACGACGCGAACGAACAGACTGGGTATTTGTTAGTATTTTCAAGGTTCCTGCTCTGGCTTGGAAGAGGTGCGTACGTGGATGCAAGAGCAACAATGTTGGAGTTGGCAATCTCGGTTGGAGTGAGCTTGAGGTCCTTCTTGATGGTCAAGGTCAACTATTCGAGTGTTAGTATAATGGGATAGATGCCGTGTACATTTTGGGGTATTGCAAGGTCGGACGGTCGTACCAGAGGCGGAAACGCGTACCTGTGTTCATGTTAGTCTTGTCGCACGCACGAAAGGAGGGTGTTCTGGAACCCGTGGCTCGGCAAGACAATGCTCGGCAAGGAGAGCGTACCATGAGAGAAACGCGACCATGAAACCAAGCCAGGAGAAGAAGAATACACGGCCATGTCTGTCGAGCGGGTTGAGGACGGGAATGGAGCGAGCCTTTCCATTGACGGGATTGAGCTCGGGAGCCTGCCAGAGGCTTGCCACCTTGAAAGGCATGCTGTAAGATGGGTTTGAGAAGGATATAAGCAGGGAATGGCTATAGCTGGGCATAAAAGAAAAGAAAAGCGAGGGAATGGTCCGAGTAGCCCGTTTTTTGATTTTTGTACGCGGAAACGGGACGGGACAGGAAAAAGGAACAGCCCAGAGCAGCCACTATGCCAAACGCTCTCCAAGAAGAAAGATTTTGCGTTGTCTCGACATAAATATTCCTTGCTGGCGTCGATATATATAAAAGATGTATTCAACGAGCGTCTGATGGGACTATTGAGGTTGGTCGTTGGCGAAAAAGATGCATCTCCGCGGAGCGTCCAGTCCCGGGGACCCTGGGGAGGCAGCTATTGGGATCAGAAGGGCAGGCAGAGACAAGTCCAGCCATGGCGACGAGAGACAGGGGGGGGGGAGGCCGGAGGGCCTCCACCGCGATGGCGACGCTTTGGAAATGTCGGCATAACTAATGAGGAAGTGGTCTGGAGTGGTGTATGGCGTATGGTGTATGTAGATGGAGGGAGTGGATGAAGCAAAGCGAGATGGGCAAACGGGCAAACCGGTGGGGGAGACGGGATGGCGCTACGCCACACGTTGAACGGCGCCACGTACCGCTGGGATGGTTGCTGCCGCTGTGGCTGAGCGTGGCTTGATCAGCGGCTGCAGTGGTTTATAGTGGAGAGGACGCTGGACGGAGCGGGCGTTAGGTGGCATTACCCACTGTAGATCCCGTAGGCAGTCCCTCTCGAGTCCACTGTTCGTCCCTGGGCGTGCAATGGCTAGAACGGGTCTCGCTCATCATCATCACCAATCAGGCTCGCTGGCTCTTTTCCTTTGACCTGTCCAATCGATGCGAACCAACCACAGGGTCCCTTGCTTGATCAGGCTCCGGCTAGGCTGGCTGGACACTCCAGGTGCGGAACGCCCAGGTGTCTCAAGTACAGCTACCTCAGTACTTGGATTAGGTAATCCGCCTCGCTCTGGTTGGCCAACACCAACCCCAACACACCTACACCCAATCACCATCTTCACACCCCTCCTCCAACCTGCAGTCTCGACTCTGCAACTACCCGACAGCGGCTAGCCCGGGTGTCATCGTGGCCAGCAATTCAATAGATCAGGCTGCGCCCATAGCTATTCCACACCGGGAATCTGCAAACTCGGCTCTCTCAATCAAGTCTGTCTGTCGCAACCGGCGGCTTCACCACCAACAAACACTGCCACATACGCTGCCACAAGTTCATCCCTATCCTTCATCGACTCAATCAACAAACATACACTCCTAGCCGCCTCACCATCTCTCCTGTTTCCTGCGTGGGCTCTCGCATAGATTACGGCTGTCCTTTGCGTCCATCAACCGTCAACCCCTGCTGCCCGAGGGCTAATGCAGGTCTCACCAATGCAGAAAAACTTGCAAACCACTACCTAAACGACGGCGCCAACTGCATCCAGTCTAACTTGGGAGGCCCTGCACAGCACCAGCTTCTCAGTGATACGCGGCAGTCTCAGCCTGTCATCCGCGACCTGCATAATGCCTCGTCCAGCCCCATCCAACCCTCCCAAATCAAGGCGATATGCCCTCTAGGCTCCCCGAGAGCTGCTCCCGAGGCCGAGTTGTTGGGTTGCCAAAATCCACCATGGTAGTAGCCCTGGGGTTGGCTTAACAATTATCTCATCCGGCATCCAGGCTCCGTCCAGACCCTCTTAAGCAACACGCTACTGGATGGCACCCACCCGCCGCTGCATGGAGCCGTCTCGCCCCTACGGCCAGCATCATGTTAAGTGAGGGCGAGGTCGAATCATATTTGCGGAATCTTGAGCGTCCATACATGCCGAGCACCCACTCTTCTATCCTGTCGGCCAACGCACACCCGCTCACACATAGCGCAAATGTGGCCATGCCCAAATGCCAAACTGTGCAAGTCCAACCCGATAAGCTACTCTTGATGAGTACTGGATTTGCGCCACCGTGCTCCAACATGTATGATACCTGAGTTGACCACCTCGGAAACAACCTCTTACATCCTCCCGCAGCCCTGCCATCCTGTATCCGGCCTCCGTTATCCGCGCTGCGACATGTCGCTGGAGACTCTCCCGCTGCGCTCCTTTCCCGCCGCTCCACCTAGCCCGCCGGACACTGCGAAGCACTCTCAGACAGTCAGCCTTGCTGGGGAGCGGCAGCGTGCTTCTCTGCCGTTTCATTCCAAGAAGAACCTTCTCAAAAGCTACCCTCTTCCCCCGCAAAATGGCATCAAGTCTGTGCAGCCACAGGATCTCAAGACTCCCGACAGCCACGTGGAGCGAGACCCGAGGCTCATTCGCCTGACGGGCATTCACCCATTGAACTGCGAGGCTCCCTTGACCGAGCTTTACAACGAGGGTTTCCTTACCTCGGAGGATCTCCACTTTGTCCGCAACCATGGGCATGTGCCCGTATGCGAGGACGAGGAAGTCTTGGACTGGACGTTTTCCATTGAGGGAATGGTTCAGCGCCCCTTGACTATCTCCGTCAGAGATCTCATCGAAAACTATGAGCAAGCAACCTATCCCGTCACGTTGGTTTGTGCCGGAAACAGGCGCAAGGAGCAAAACATTGTTCGAAAGTCGAAAGGGTTTTCCTGGGGCCCTGCTGGCTTATCTACAGCGCTGTGGACAGGCGTTCCAATCGGCGACCTCTTGTCTCAGGCCAAACCCATCCGGGGTGCTCGTTTTGTGTGCTTCGAGGGCGCCGATAAGCTACCTAATGGTCATTATGGAACATCTGTGAAGCTGAACTGGTGTCTCAATGCAGACAGGGGAATCATGGTTGCGCACAGAATGAACGGCCATGCTCTTCACCCCGACCATGGCAAACCTGTGCGCATTATTATTCCTGGTCAAATCGGTGGCCGAAGTGTGAAGTGGCTGAAGAGAATTATCATCACCAGAGAGCCTAGTGACAGCTGGTACCACATTTACGATAACAGAGTGTTGCCAACGATGATTACGCCGGAAGCGAGCGCCAATCTTCCTGAGACATGGAAGGACGAGAAATACGCCATTTACGACCTCAACACCAACAGCGCAGTATGCTACCCCCAGCACGACGAGATGGTTACGCTTGATGGCAATCACAGGACGTATAAAGTGCGCGGCTATGCCTACAGTGGGGGTGGTAAGCGCATAACACGTCTGGAAGTTACTCTAGACAAGGGTAGAAGCTGGAGGCTTGCCTCGATCAACTACCCAGAAGACCAGTATCGCAATGCTCCTGATGGTGACGAGCTATACGGCGGCCGGATGGATATGTGGTGGCGGGAAACATGTTTTTGTTGGTGTTTCTGGGAATTGGATATTCTCATCTCAGAGTTGGCTGACGCATCTGATCTCATGATCCGCGCCATGGATGAGGGCCTGATGGCGCAACCGAGAGACATGTACTGGTCCGTCCTCGGCATGATGAACAACCCCTGGTATCGTTTAGTCATTCACAAGGAGGACCGATTCCTTCGTTTCGAGCATCCCACTCAGCCAGCTCTTATGCCTGGCGGCTGGATGGAGCGAGTTAAGAACGCTGGTGGCAACATTGCCAACGGCTTCTGGGGGGAAAAGACGGGCCACGTTGAAGAGGATATTGAGGCGAAAGCACCGGAGAAACAGATCTCAATGGTCAATGGAAAAGTCAAGCGCACCATCACCTTGGCGGAATTGGAGCAGCATGGCGGCGAAGAAGAGCCGTGGTTTGTTGTGGAAGGCGAAGTATATGATGGAACGCTGTACCTGGATGATCACCCCGGTGGTGCCACTTCCATATTTGCGGCTGCGGCAACGGACTGCACCGAAGAATTTTTGGCCATCCACAGCGAGAATGCGAAAGCCATGATGCCGAAGTACCATATTGGCACACTGGACAAGCCGTCTCGAGCCGCATTGGCTGCGAAATCGACAGACGCCGAGGACGTTGCTAGACCCCTCTTCCTGCAACCCAAGACGTGGAGCAAGGCGCTGCTAGCCTCCAAGGTGGATGTTTCCTCTGACAGCAAAATCTTTTCTTTCACCCTGGACCACGCGGAACAAATGCTAGGCCTGCCTGTGGGACAACATGTGCTGATGCGCCTGCGCGATCCCGCGACTCGCGAGGCTATTATTCGCGCTTACACGCCAATCTCACATGAAGATGCCAAGGGCACGCTGGACTTTGTCGTCAAAATTTATCGACCTACATCGGCGCAGCCGGGAGGGAAAATGACAACAGCCCTGGACAGCATGCCAGTAGGCCATTTTGTGGATTTTAAAGGCCCCGTTGGCAAGTTTGAATACGCTGGCGATGGGCTGTGCAGGATTTCTGGCAAGACTCGCTACGTGGATCGCTTCATCATGATTTGCGCGGGCTCTGGCGTCACTCCCATTCTGACAGTTCTTCGAGCCGTCATCAGCAAGGAGGATGACACGACCGAATGCACTGTCTTGGACGGCAACCGGACCGAGGAGGACATTCTGTGTCGTCAGGAGCTAGAGTCGCTAGTGAAGGGGAGCAACGGTAGAGCCCGGCTGATGCACACTCTTTCAGACCCTGGTCATTCCTGGAAGGGTGGCCGCGGCCGGATGGACAAGGGGTTCTTTCAAAGATACGCGGGTGGACCAGCTGCGAATGACGAATCTGTCATGATGCTAGTCTGCGGACCCAAGGCTCTGGAGGACGCAGTCCTTGATATTTTTACTAAAATGGGTTGGGATGAAGATGATATTCTCTTCTTCTAGGTAGAGCAACTTAGTTCTTTCAGATATCATCCTTTGTCTCATGGAAATTGGCCGAGTATCGGGCACCAAGTCGGGCACCAAAGTCCAGATATCCCACGTCAATCGCAGTGGTGAAGCTCAGATCAGAGCCTGCATGGCGTCATCCTGATGTGATGCTGAATGGAGAACATTGGATTGGCCTTTACTTTGACTCGTACCAACCTCTTGGCCGCGATACTCAGGTTGCAGTCAAAGGAACGCTGTGCCAGCGCCTGCATCACTAGGCAGGTATGATAGCGCCAGAAACATCCTGACAGTCGCCTTTTGCCTCTGGTAGGGCCCCGATGGCGTTACACAAACAAACAAACAAACAAACAGGCCAGCAGCCATGAGCATCCGGTGTCATCCGCCGTCGATTGCGAGATGCTCTCCCGGTGCCGAACTACCACCCACGACTTGGCAAGCTAACGTAGCTCTGCTGCTACCCAGCCGCAGATGACCGAGGCACTTGGCAAGGGCATCTCTGCCACAACTTGGCGGCGCTGGAGTAGGCCGATGGGAAGCGGCCAATCCTCATTGTCGTGGAACGCGGAGGCAAGGACAGGTTGTTTGAGTGGATACGAGATATACCAGTATGTGGCCCGTCCATCTGCTGCCGGAGTCTTAGAACTAAAATCCCTATTGAGACCTCATCAGCCCCGCCCGGTTACCGATAGAAGAGAATGATGTGCTGCAGGGGTGGCCGTATTGAGATACAGCATCCCTGTCCAGCGGGCCGTCTCGTCTCTTTCATCTTCTACGCGTAATCTTTAGAACCTTTCGCAGACATCCCTGTCACCAAAAGATGTTCTAGTTTAAAAACCCCTTTCGCCGCATCTCTCTGGCCTGCAGCGTTGCATTCTGGGCGTCTTTGCTAGTTTGCTCTTGGCTTGGACCTGGTCCGTCCGAGAAGCGATGCCCGCACCGTCCGTCCCGAAGCTCCTTCGCTATTGGGTGCAGCCCGCCTTTGGTGCACTACATAGGCCGCGGAAGGCCTCCGGTTGGTGTACTCGAGGGCACCGCGACCATGTGTACCGGGCCTCGATTCTTCTCAGAGGGGACAACTTGGCGCTATGCAACCAAAAGGTCAGTGGCGCGGATGTTGTTTTTGTGCTGCAAGACGGAAGACGACCAAGGAAAAGACGCAGCTACATCGAACTGGAGAGCATAGCCCTGTCAGATGGCCGGTTCTGTTGGCTGCTTACACGGAGAGTCGGACTTGTCTTGAGGCTTTCTCTCTCTATACCCTTTCGCAATCTTTTTCTCTCGATGCCCCAGAAAAATTCTCTCTTTACCACAACGGTTATTACGGTGGGCATACAACGTTATCTGACAAAATGCACAAAAGTTGTGCACTACCGCGCAGCTAGTTGCTGGAGAGGAGAAGACGAGAGGGGACGGAGAGCCTAAGAGCCCTTAGACTATCCTTGATAGATGTGCTAAGTGCCGAACATTGGCGCCGTCTCTGCTTGCTACGCCTAGTAAGCTACGCGGCGTTCTTTTCTTTTGCAATACCTGCTGCTCTTTCACAAGCACGGCCGACGACGTTGCAGTCAACGGCACAGGTGCACGTTGGACTACGGCATCTCTTGTGAGGGGAACACGGCAGAGAATAACAGCAGGGCCGGGGAAATAAATGCAAATCCTTCTCTCGTCGCCGTACCACGACGGACTGCGATGGTGCGCCGGCGCGCTGGCGCAAAAATCCACACATACGGCCAGCTTCGCTGCGCATACTCCCTCCCCTGTCCCTCGACCTCGGCCGAATTCTTACCGGGATGCGCACATCTTGTATAGATACTTGCAAGGCATACCACCCAAGCGTAATCCTGCCCAGTGCGTCGCTCTCTCCACCATGGGGGATGCCTTGTCCTCCTCCGGGCCGCGCGCGGACGGACGGCCGAGGCCGGTTGCCATCCCACTAGAGCAAGGCAGCCCTGGCCACGCTGAAGATTCTCTCTTGCCTTGATGGGACAAGGGCATTACATGGGGGACGAAGAAGAAAAATAAGACGCAGGGACCGGGTTCCGCTTCTCATCCTGCAAGGGACCATGAGCCCGACAGCCGCCTGCACCGTCCGTCGTAAAACGCCACCGGGGGAGCCAAGTCGCCATCGACCAAGGGGACACGCGCATGAATGTGTGTCATTTTCTCGCTCTGCCTTGTACCCCCTGCATCTCGTCGCCTTCAGAGCCAAGTACACCAACCGGGGCACACGGCGCGCCGGTCCCGTTGGAGTCCTCTCATGTTCCCCTTCGCGTGTCTTCGTGCTGGCGCTGTTTCGCTGCCCCTGAGCGTAGAGGACGGCGAGCTTTTCCTCAACTGGGCCATTGCCATCGATAGCGCAAGAGGACGGCAGGGCTAGCCCCCCAAGAGCCGGGGGACAATGTCATGGTCGTGTCGATTGAGTAGTATCCCCGTTTCCGACGAGCACGTTTAGTCAACCTGATAGTGTCGACGAAGAGGGGCGTGGCAGGCACTCTGCCCTTCTTTCCCATCTCCTCTTCTCTACAGTGTCGTTTTTGTTCTGGGGTTCAAGGGTGTGGTTTGACGTCTCTTCCCATCCGCGTCCATATATGTTGGCCTCACTTCGGCCTCTCGTCTGCCCTCCCAGGAGATTTGCGACAAGCCTGTCTTAGCAGAGCCCAGCAAGTCTCTCCACGTCACGATATCTTTCACGAGCATTGTTTTTGTCTGTTTACATTTGTTTTTCGCTCTTGTTTCTGGTTCGCTTTGGCCTTTCTCTCGTTTCATCATGGCTGTCGTCCCGAATCCCACGGCTGTGCAATCGGCGCCTTTGTCGGCGCCAAAGAATCACGACCAAACTCACACGCTCAGCTTGGTCATCCTTGTTGTGGCTCTATTTTCTGCTCTTGGCGCGCTGTGGATGATTCTGGGCTTTGTGGTGCGTGGTTGTGCTTTGCGAGTGGACATGGTCACCACTAACACACCAGCAGATGAACAAGTCGTTGCGAACGTTCAGACACCAGCTTATCCTGTGAGTTCCGCTCCCCAGGCATACCTGATCTACCGTGGCTGACGCACACCTAGTGGTCTCGCGTGCAGTGACTTTTTGATGGCCATCAACTTCCTGTCCTCTGCAGCCGTCAACCTCTCCGGCCAAGATATCGGATCCAAATCATGTAAAACATTCTGCAGCTTCAACGGGTTCATGATTCAAACCTTTGTTGACCAGAGTATGTGTGCTTCATGGGACGTATGAGCTCCTACTAACCCCCGCAGCCGATTATTGGGTCCTGTCCATCGCGGCCTGTACATTTATCATGGTCGACGACAAGAAAGCGGTTTCGCAGTGGATCCAAAACAACAGAATCGTCGTATGGGCAGTGCCGTGGGTGCTGTCCCTCCTCTGGGCGACGCTCGGCTTGTGTTTGGCGGGCTATGGAGATATCGGAGCATGTAGGTTTCGCGATCTAAGTGGTTCCTGTTTCGCTGTCGCTCATGCTAATCGTCATTGTCCAGGGTGTTGGTTTACGAGCGATAAGACGAGACTTTTGGTCAATTTTCTTCCTCGATGGATCATCATTGGGCTGATGCTGCTCCTGTACCTCCGCCTGCACTTCATCATCCACCGCGCCCACGACAACTTTGTGTCCTTCAACGACAAGGACGAGTACGGCGTCGGATCGGGGTCCTATTCGGGACCCTACTCGGTCTCCAAAAGCGGCGGATCTTGGTCTCTTCAACCTGTACAGGCGGCCAAGTCCCCCGACAGCTCCAGCCAGGAGCGCATCGTAGCGCCAGTGCCGGCGGTGGAAGCACCGAGGCCAAAGACGCGCAAGAGCCGAGGCGCCGCCGACCTGCGCAGAGTGAGTGCTCGGTAACCCGTAGAAGCAGATGTGCGCATGACTAATGATCGTGGCCAGCTCTCGTATCAAATGATGATGTATCCGCTGGTGTACATGCTGATATGGGCGTTGCCGACCGCCATTCGGATCTACCAGGCTGTCAGCGGACGCTCTGCTCCGTTCTCGGTGGCCACTGTCGACAAGGTATGGTGTACACATAAAATCTCTCTTTGAACACGCAGATGCAGAGGCAGAGCATATACTAACTTTTCTCTGTAGTCGTGCATTGTGATCCAGGGTCTTTGCGACGCCCTTGTCTACGGATTCAACGAAAAAACATGGCGCGGCTGGAAGGAGATTTTCACGCGAAAGAAGGGGAACTAGAACTGTCTTTGCATCTGCATTCATGCATCGCTCTTGTACATTGCCTACTTGTCGGTCTTTTTTGCTTTTCCCAGTATTTGTCACGACCTGGGGACTTGCCGCCCAGATGACTATCGGGCCCGGGCTTGGTGACGGACAGTACCAACCCGCCTTCTTTCTACATGAATATAAACAGAATTCAGCGGATTTCAAGTATCCGAAATAGCATGCTACAGCTGTTTGCCAGCGTACGTGGGCGTTGACTGGTTCAAACCTGCCGCCATCACAGCCCTCATCTATACGGTTATATATATGGAGGCATGAAACACGGAGCAGTCTTCAATTCATACTTTCCAATTTCGAGCCATTTCCCCCCATCTACTTGCTTTGTTCTACTCTCGACCTTTCCATCATGTTGCTGGCGCTTCTGGTCCGCGGACTCGGCGCCGCAGGACCGGGACGCTAATTACCGAACCTCGGCAGACGCGATCTGGTTTCCCCCATTTCAACGTCCGGGCATATCATTGAACGACGATTCATAAAGGCCGAATAGTCCGTATCTCACGAACTATGAGCCCCTGTTCATAACAGCGCTTAAGATTCCACTACGTGTCGGGGTATCCGTTGTCCAGTCCCTTCTATCGCAACCCAACCCGCCGGCCTACCCGATCCTCCCCATCAGATCCCGTCGCGCTTCATCAACATCGACGCGATGGAGAGTGCGGTAGCTTGTCGGGCGGCGCCGGAGCAGGGGCCGGACGTCTTCGTCAACAAGACTCCCCTGTACAAGCCGCTCTGGGGCCGCGGCGCGTTCGGCGGCGCCGTGCTGGCTCAGGCCCTGTCCGCCGCGCAGGCCACGGTCCCGGCCGGCTTCGTCGCCGACACGATGCACTGCCACTTCTTCGTCGCCGTGCAGACCGACGAGCCGCTCTACTCGCACGTCGAGCGGCTGCGCGACGGCCGGAGCATCGCCACGCGCTCGGTGCGGTGCCTGCAGCGCGGGCGGTGCGCCTTCTCCGCCATCCTCAACTTTGGCCGCGCCGCCGGCCGCGGCCCGCGCATGCTGCAGCACCAGCCGGCGTCGCCCGTGCCTGCCGCCATGCTGGCGTCGGTCCGCCGCGGCGAGCGCGCGTCCACGAGCCGCGTCGACGCCGACTGCCCCTTCGAGTCGATCCGCGTGCGCGGGAGCCGCGACGACGCCCGCGAGCGCCCGGAGCGCCAGCGCATCGTGCAGCTGACCAGGGCCAAGCTCCCGGCGGCCGGGGCGGGGGACGCGGCGCTGCACCAGGCGGCGCTCGCGTACATGACGGACAACTACTTCCTGGGCACCGTGCCGCGCGTGCACCGGGCGCGCCGCTTCGGCAACCAGAACCTGGTCAGGGGCGTCGTGGAGAAGCTGGACGCGGGCCAGCGCGAGGCCGTGACGGAGCGCTTCAAGGTCCTTGCCAGGGAGGAGCTGGCGGACGCGGCGAGTCGCACGGCCGGGGGCGCGGAGGCGGGCGCGGAGGAGACGACGCCGCGGATCGAGATGATGGTGAGTCTGGACCACACCGTCTTCTTCCATAACCAGGAGGCCGTCAAGGCGGACGAGTGGATGGTGATGGAGATGGAGACGCCGTGGGCAGGGCAGGATAGGGGGCTGGTTCTGGAGAGGATATGGACAGCTGATGGAGTTCTTGTCGCAACGTGCATCCAAGAGGGACTGTTCAGGCTGTCCCAGGATTCAGACTCGCATTTGTGATGGATCTGTGTGTGAGATTCCATTTGTCTGCTCATGCTCAAACCATTTGGTCTTATTTACTAGAGAATATAAAGTGTCTTCTACCTCCAGTCTACAGACGCGCCTCAATCTTCTTCTGCGTGTCCGACAGCGCGAACTCGCTCCGGGCCGTCCGGCTCCTCACCCGGGCGGCATCCGCCTCTCTGAAGCCGCGCGCCTCCACCGCCGGGTTGTACCCGAGCCAGCTGCCCCTCGCAATCTCCTCGTCGCTCACTCGGGCGTTCTTGGCGCCGTCCGCGCGCCGATACACCGTCACGACCGTGGCGCCGCCGAGGCCCAGGTTGTGCTGCAGCGCGACGCCGGCGCCCTCGACGAGGCGGTTGTTGGCCCAGCCGCGCAGCTGCCAGACGAGCTCGGCGCACTGCGCGAGGCCGGTGGCGCCGAGCGGGTGGCCCTTGGAGATGAGGCCGCCCGAGGGGTTGACGACGACGCGGCCGCCGTACGTGATGTCGCCGCGGCGCACCATCTCGTGCGCGCGCCCGACGCCGCTGAAGCCGAGGCTCTCGAGCAGGATCAGCTCGTTGGCCGAGAAGCAGTCGTGCAGCTCGCACACGCGCACGTCGTCGAGCGACGCGCGCGCCTCGCGCAGCGCGGCCGCCGCGGCGCGCTGCGTCATGTCGTAGCCTACCAGCTGGATCGAGCTGCGTGAGTATAGTTGCGGCGAGTCGGTCGCGAGCTGCTGCCCGGCCATGAGGACGGCCTGCGCGCGCAGGTGCGCCCGCGCGTCGAGGAAGCGCTGCGAGACGACGACGGCCGCGCCGGCGCCGTCGCTGGTCGGGCTGCACTGCAGCTTGGTCAGCGGCGGGTAGATCATGGTCGAGTCGAGGACCTCCTGCAGCGAGTACTCCCGGCGGAACTGCGCGTACGGGTTGCGCTGCGAGTGCTTGTGGCTGATGCGGGCAATCTCCGCAAAGTCCTCCGCCTTGGCTCCGTATCTGGCCGGTCGTCAGTGTCTGCAGGTGGCTACGTTTCCACGCGAGAGGGCACAGGGGAGACGCACTTTTCCATGTATTCTCTACCGGCATTGCCAAAGTACTGCGCGTTCGGCGGGCCGGGCGCGGTGCCGTGCATGTCCTCCATCATCTGGCGGCTCAGCTGCGTCGCCCGGGCCCGGTCGGTCCACTTGTCCTTGATCTGGCCGGGCTCCATCTTCTCGAAGCCGACGACGAGGACGCAGTCGAGCGCGCCGTTCTGGATCATGGTGCGCGCGAGGTAGAGGCCCGCGGAGCCGGTGGCGCAGGCGTTGCCGGTGTTGATGACGGGGATGCCGGTCATGCCGAACTGGTAGAAGACGCGCTGGCCGCACGTGGAGTCGCCGTAGTTGAAGCAGGCGATGCCCGTCTGGACGTCGTCGTAGTTGATCTGCGCGTCGAGCATGGCCTTGATGCCGGCCTCGTAGCCGAGCTCGGGGTAGTCGCGCAGGCCGCGCGGCTTGATGAACTCGGTCATGCCGACGCCGAGGACGTACACGGGGATCTTTTCAGGGGTGGCCATGGTGATGGATTGGGGGGGCTGGAGATGAAGGCGGTGGTGAGGACGGTGATGAGGGTTGGTGTAAGTCGAAGATGCCGAGGCGCCCCAGACTATCTATAGATGAGAATGCGGGGGTGGAGGTTGCCGAAGTAGCGGCCACGGCAGGTCATCGACGCTCCGCGGGTAACACGATGTAATGTTATGATGAGGACCTCGGACATTTTACTAGTACACTGGGATATATCTAGAGGCTTATCGTTGGCATTGGTGCACGGTGGAAGACGAGCTGAGAAATTTCGTCCGTAGAAGATCGAGAAACTCTTGAAGGTGGCTCTCTATCACAACGACAGCGACAATTCTAAGCATCTAATTACATGAAAATGTATCTAGAAAATACAGTAAATTTATATTGTTGTCCTGTCCTAAAATGGCTGCCTGGTTGGTCCCCGGCCGTCGTTGTTATGCCAGGCCCCTATATCTGTTGCGCCCGTGGCTATCCGATCAAGTCCGCGGACAACTGTATAGCCGGGAGACGGCGTCTCGACGTATTGTGCTCCCGTAATAAATGTCTCTATTCTGCCACCGTGCATCATCACCCCGTCCACCACTCAACGAATCTTACGGTACGGAGCTGAGCTGCCCCCATTTGACTGCGCTGCGCATGTGTTGGGCATTGTCGTCTACGGCTATCTCGTCCCTTGAGACTATAGGAGGCTGGAGACGAGATGGTCAGTATCAGCGACTCGGAGCCATGCTTGGGCAGGAGGCCAATACTCTGCTGCTAGTCGGCCGGATGATACGGGGGTGTATGCATCTATGTAGCCTGGAGATGGTAATCGGTTTGGTTTCGGGAAACAATTGGCGCATTTCCGGCTTATCCGCATGGTGTAGCCATCTCGATACAACTACTGCAGCTGATGTCCGGCGGATTAGTATCCGGCGACCTGAACAACGCCACACTGCTAGTACATTTAGAAGAGTTTCGGGGATTTTTCCAGAGAGCACACTGGACACTCATGTCATCTCCGTGTCTGCTCTGACGACATCGTCAGCCCTGTTCACTAGCGAAATTGCTAGCTGAGAAAGTGACTTGGTGGGTGTGGGCGCATTCACGACACCACACAGAAGCGATGCGATAGTACAAGGCGGGATACAATGCAACTACCTCTGTTTTCAGCTGAATCTAGTGTTTCATTAATTAAATTCCTAGCATCTCCACCGATCAACGTGAGTTTCGTGAGGGAAGCCCTGTCTTATCCCCCCACTGACTATCAACTGCCACAAGTAAACCCAGAATCAACACTGCGGAGAAATATTCGACAGTCGCATTTGCGTCATTCTCACCCCACGCTTGAGGTCTGCTTGACCAGATCCAGCATCCGTAGACTGAATACATACTCCCCAGCCGCCCCCTCTCAGCCCGGGCAAGTGCATATGCAGGCGCCGTCGTCGGAAGCAAACATCTGCCCGAAACCCAAAATAGAAGCCGTCCCATGCTAGCTCGGCGACCGTCCCAACATGACCTGCTTTTCATTGGCTCGTAAGGGCTTTCCCAAAGGCGCTGGGGGTGCCCGGGTCCCTCGGTGCGCGCTCCGCCGTCCCGCGACGGCGCCCGCTCCGGCTGCGGCAGAAAAAAAAAATCCCACCGCGCGTCGATCCGTCGATTCACGTCACCGGAATCCCCCACGTGAAGATGCGTGGCTTTGATCCATAATCGCCGAGCCTGGAAGCGGCCACTCTCCTCGAGGATACATAACATATACCCAGCCCGGTTTCTGGGGCGCCGAGGACACGCAGACTCGACTCGGATCAGACACCACGGCTGCTGGAGAGCCAGCAGCGTCCGTGAGTCATGGCCTTCACGATGCACTCCCACTCGGGCCAGTTCTGCGGCCACGCGGCAGACCAGCTCGAGGACATCATCAAGCGCGCCATCTCGGTCGGGTTCAAGACGATTGGGCTCACCGAGCACATGCCGCGCTACGACGCGCGCGATCTCTACCCCGAAGAGGTAAACAGCCCTCTCTGGCCTATGACGAGCCGCTCACTGACATCGCGGCCCCTGCCGCAGCTCGCCGACGGGCCCGAGGCCGCTCTCGCCGCTCTGCCCCTCCGCCACGAGGCGTACCTCGCCGAGGCGCAGCGCCTGCAGGCCGCCTACGCGCCCCAGATCCACGTGCTCATCGGCTTCGAGGCCGAGTTCATCCGGCCCGAGTTCGGCGCCCTGGTCGCGCGGCTCGTCGCCGCCGCGCCGTGCGTCGACTACTTCATCGGCTCCGTGCACCACGTGCACGGCATCCCCATCGACTACGACGCCGCCTCGTTCGCGGCCGCCGTCGCGGCGTCCTCGCGCGGCGGCACCGAGGAGGGCCTCCACGAGGACTACTACGACCTGCAGCACGAGATGCTGCAGGCGCTGCGGCCGCGCGTCGTCGGCCACTTCGACCTCGTGCGCCTGCTCGGCGCGGACCCGGCGCGCGACGTGCGCGCGTGGGACGGCGTCTGGGCGCGCGTGCGGCGCAACCTGCGGCTCGCGGCGGCGCACGGCGCGTGGCTCGAGTGCAACAGCGCCGCGCTGCGCAAGGGCCTGGCGGAGCCGTACCCGTGCCGCAGCATCGCAGAGGTAGGGAAAGCACGCGAACGCCGGGTGGCGCATGAAGACGGAGCGCTGACGGAGAGTCTATGTAGGAGTGGCTGAAGCTGGGGGGCAAGTTCACCCTCTCGGACGACAGCCACGGCATCGGCCACGTCGCCACCAACTACCTCGGCGCCGTCACGTACCTGCAGAGCCTCGGCATCGAGCACGTCTGGACGTTTCGCCGGAGCCCGCACCCGTGGACGCCGGGCCAGGGCCGCGGCACGCTCGAGGACGTCGCGGTGCCGCTGGCCGAGATCCGCGCGCAGTTCGAGCCTGCTGCTGCGGAGCAGTAGCAATCAGCAAACCCCTTCTAGCAAAAACAAACGTACGTGAAAGGGAATTGCGACTACGGCGGACACTGCATTTTGTTGTCTCGCCATGGGATGGTGCTGGGAAGATCTAGAAGCAGAAGGGAGAAGAAAGGCTGGTTCTTGAGCACTGGGATGAGGCTGCAAGAAACCAACCAACAACACGTTGATCAACGCCATGGACGCATGGGGTATCATACATTAGAATATAGACGAATCGATAGAAGTAACCGATAGAGAAAGCAGAATAAAAAAAACAGACACGGGCTGGCCATTGTAACGAGAGACCTTCCCAGAACAACCGCAGACGCAAATCTGCACCCTCACGAGCAAAAGCCATGCCAATAGTAATCGTACAGTAGCGCGCCTCCGCACCGAATGCAACGAAGAGAAGAGAGAATCAAAGGAGCTACTTTTAAGACCGCCGGAGGGAAAACCAAAAATCAAACGGTGAAAAAAAAAAAAAA